>JALRMF010000202.1:0-89545 GCA_026120015.1 Dendrostoma leiphaemia
GCTAGCATTAATAAAAATCTTTATTATGCAAAATAAATATATTTTAAGTAGATTTTAAGATAG
This sequence comes from Dendrostoma leiphaemia, assembly GCA_026120015.1. Taxonomy (NCBI): domain Eukaryota; kingdom Fungi; phylum Ascomycota; class Sordariomycetes; order Diaporthales; family Erythrogloeaceae; genus Dendrostoma; species Dendrostoma leiphaemia. The sequence continues at coordinate 64 of JALRMF010000202.1, forward strand.
CAAGTATTTTTTAATAAATAATTAAATTTTAGTAATTACTTTAATATATATTATAGCTTAAAACACTAAAAAAGTAGCTAATAATTATTATAGCAATTAATTAAGTTTATATAGCAAGATTAATATTTTAGTGTTTTAAAGGTAGGGGTGTTCTAAAGGTGGGTGCACTATAGTATAATACTATGTAGCAGACTGGCTAGTAGTCTAGTCTCTCCGGCCCATGTTATATAGCTGACGTAATGGACCCGGAGTACTTGGTTGGTACGTACCTAGGTACGGATCCCTACTTACTAGGAGCTAAGGATTATTGCAAGCTGACGGGCGACGGCACTGCCCAGGTACCTGTAGACCAGGTCTTGGGAGTCCAAGAGTACACAGCGTTTGAGCTGCCCAGTTTGCATCAAGCAGAACATACGACCTGATTCACACACATGTTTGGTAAGTCGGATTATCATCATTTCTCTCCATCGCCATGGGACAGACGCTGTCGAACCACGGCGAAGGGCGGCAAAGGACGCATGAAGACCTGAGAAGGGAGCTGGTAGGTAAAGCAATCCGGCCGTGTCCTCCGCCGGAACGCTGCGCTGTTCGAACGCTGACCGTCTGCGTCGTCCTCGCGACAACACACAACAGGCCAGAAAGTTCGCCGAGAAATGCTTCACCCCGATCGAGCTGTACTCCCTCAAGGACAACTTCAAGACCCTCGCCGACGTCCAGCAGGGCACGCTGTACCTGAGCGATGACGTCCTCACGCGGTTCCTCCAGCTCCCCGACGCCCTCCACGTCTCGCCCGTCGTGTTCCAGATGATCTCCAGCGTCGGCGCGTTCCCCTTTCAGAAGGACGCCCCCGTGATCCTACAGTTCGAAGAGCTGGTCATAGCCGTCACCCTCCTCACGGCCAGGTGGGAACGGGTCCTCTCCAAGGGCGTGGCCGATAGGAGGAAGCTTATCTTCAAGAGTCTGGCCGTCTACGACCGGGCAAGAGAGGTACAAGAGAAAGATGCAGAGGCAGAAGACCGTCAGAACAAGGAGGGCATCACCAGACCCAAGTCCCATGCCCCAGGCTTCCGGATCGACGAGGCCGGTGAGGACGAGCCAGAGGATGGGGGCGCAGCCGAGGCGGAGGACGATGACGATGACGATGACGATCTGATCGTTCTGTCGGCCCTCGATGCCCTCCACGTCGACGATGCCTTCAAACTGGGAAACAAGGAGAGCATTCACGGGGCCATGATCCCGGCCGACAACTTCCGGCGGCTCGTCACATTGCTCTTGCTGATAGCCCCTGTGGAGCCCCAGGAGAAGATCTCACAGTACCCCGTAGACCAGCAGCAGATGGAAAGCCTCCACGCGGCTGCAGATAGCGTTCTCGCGGCCTTTCTCAATGTCGAGAAGTCACCTGGCATCAAATTTAAGGCCTTCAGCCGGGTGATGGACCTCCTCCCGCACATGCTAGATCCACTGAACGCGCTATTCGAACACCTCCTCTTCTCCAGGAACCTCGACTTTACGAAGCACAAAAACCAACATGGCAAGGTAGAGGATACGACTCCCACCCTACCGGCTGCTCCTCTGCTCCCACGGAGCGGATCGATCTTGAACCACGCCTTGTTATCGCAGCTGTCCTTCTCCATGGGCGGCGAGAACTTATTTCGCGGAGTGAGATTGTTGTACTCGGGAGACAGGGATGGCTTCTCCATGGTAAGGCCTGTCCACACACCACACCCTCCCCCTCCCTCTCGCGAGTGGCATTGTTGCTGACCAAAGATGGCAGGGCTCATTCGAGACGGGTGTCTTCAACTGGCGCGCCCCCAGCATCGTCCTCGTCAGAGGCAGCCGCATCTCCAGTTCCGCAAGCGCCAGCGGCTCACGCTACCCAGCCTCTCTGCCGCCCAGGCGTTTCCCGGACGAGTCGACATCTGACCGGGTGACCTTTGGACTGTATGTGAGCCAGCCGTGGAGGGAATCCCGCAAGCAGTGCTTCGGGGACTCGGACACCACTCTCTTCCAGCTGGAGCCCATCCACGACGTCATGTCTGCAAGCACCATCAACAAAGATTACGTCTCGTTCCTACGGCCGGGCGCAGGTGGGGGCGAGGGTGGCGTGGCCGCGGGCAACCCCCCGCCTCGACCCTCAGCCTCGCACAGGAGGCCGAGCACCACCCATCTCGGGTCGGTGTCGCTGCTGCTGGACTCGAGCTTCGAGTTTGGGGTGTTCACCCACGACTACACCATGCGAGGGGGCGCCTTTCAGAACAGCACACTCCGCAAGACCAACTTCCAGACCTTGTTCGAGATTGAGAGCCTGGAGGTGTGGGGGTGTGGAGGAGACGACGAGGCAAAGAGCCAGGCGGCGAGGTGGGCATTTGAGGAGCGAGAGGCCGAAGCGAGACGGCGGATCAATCTGGGGACGGGCGACATCGAAGCGGATCGAGCGCTTCTAGAGATGGCGGGACTCGTGGGTGCCAACCGGAGCGGAGGCTCGATGGCTTGAACCGGGATGGTTCCGCTGGTGACCTAGTGGGAGCCGGGTCACTGCTTTCTCAAGAAGATGCCGACGGACCACCGGCTTGAGCAAGTGGCATTGTTTGTGTGGCGTTCTAGGTTAGGACTGACAAGTGCACGGTACGGCGTCGGGTAGGCATGGATAGATATTTCTGGAAGGCATGGGTACCGGTCGGGCATGTATTTGATCTTGTGATTGTTTGGTAAGAGAAGACTCCCCCTCAGAGACGACGCACACGGGCAATAGAGCACCAGCTTCCAGTCATCCTCCATGTACGCGAGTACCATCTCTCCAGCCAGACGAGGGTGAGCTCGGGAGGAAGAGGCCACCGCTTTTGGTTCGGGAGGGGGTCGGGGCGATGGTTGGAGCCCCGGGGCCGTGACGTTCATCTGCTAGCGAAATGCCCGTTCAACCGACCGACAGAGTATGCTGACTAGACGACCCGGGCACGGATGCACAGCCGCCCCAAGATTGTCCTTTGAATGAGTCCTGCTTATTTCTGTGACGGGCCGGACTCGGGTCTTGACTGTGATGGTTCGTCCTGTTTCTGGTCTGGAGATTTGGAGCCACCTAACAAGCCAGACAGACCCCAGCCGGAACCTCCTCCGGCGCTGGCCTGCGGGGCATCGGAGGACAGGGCATCGGCCTCGATTCTCTTCGCCTCGGCGGCGCGGAAGGTGTCCCTGGCGGCATCGGCATCGGCAGCCTTCTTCTTGCTCCTCCTCTTGTCCAACCTGGCGCGCAAGTCCTTTTCCTCTTCATCACGGGCCTCGAGCTCGCGGATCCACTTCTGCCGCTTCTCTTCAGCCTTCTCCTCCTCCTGGACCTTCCATACTTCACGTTCCTTGTGGCGCTCGGCGCCAAAGTACAGGCCGCCAGCGACGATAGCGACGATCGTAAAGCCCTGAGCGAGGACACGGGCGCGGAACATGCGTTGTACCTGATGATGGTCGCCTTTGCGCATGGCGCGATAGGCGTTGGTGAAGGCAGCGACGGTGAGGAGGCATCCTGGAGGTGAAGCGTCAGTAGATGGTCAGTACTTGTTGCTGGGACGAACCGTCAAGTAGTCGAAAAGACGAAACGTTCGAGGAGCAATGGGCATGCCGGCATACCGAGAGGAACCAAGGGCTCGCGCTTCATCCGGCGCATAACCTTCTGAAACCCACTTTCGTTGTAGAACTCCCTGTTGGTGAGGTTAGGGATTAGCAATTGGATGCAGCAGCCCGATACAGGCGTTACGTAGTGGCGGACAGGCGAGCGCGGTTGGAGAGCGCTGATGCATGGCCATCTTTCTCAAGCCAGGCAGGGCGATTCGAAGACGCCAATCGTGAAGGGCGGTTTGAGACGAGGTGGCGCAGAAGGAACATACTCATTGTCATCAAAGCTGGAAGGGAGTGGCCTCCCACTGACTGGACTTGTCATTGTGATCTCTAGATATTGTTGGCTCGGTGGGTGTCGCGTGACGTGGTGTGGTATGGGTTGGTTTGTAGCAAGATTGAAGTGGTGAGAAGTGATGCAATGACTTTTTGGAGTTGAATTCAATTGCGGGCCATTTTGCTGTATGCTCAAGTGGGCCTGCAGTGGAGGTGCAAGTGGCATGGGCTGCAGGGACAGGGATAAGCTCTCGAGAGGGCTGTCTCTGTACCTGGGACGCTGCGGGGTACAAGTTGCATACAGTTCACTTCAGGCCTGCCTCAATCTTGCGACCAGTTATTTGATCTAGAACAGCCAATCAAGTGGTCTTTGATAACTCGCAAAGTAAATAGGATCTGGATGGAATCATGATGATCTCAAAAGCTACGAGCAATCCAGAGAAACGAGTGTGGCGCCTAGTGGCTCTGGATTCATTTGTACTGCACTATGTATACCTGTACTTGGACATGTATGGAGTACAGAGGGACCCCACCATCAGGCCAGGCCAGGCCAGACCAGGCAAGGACCCAGCTTTGACTGTGACTGACCGAAGCCGCTGTTAAAAAGTGTGGTCATCTTTTTTTGGCTTTTGCCCTTCTCTTTTATTTATTTTTTCCCCTTTCGACAACCACCACATTCAGGTACGTCTCTCTCTGTTAACCCCAACCCAACCACCACAATCGCCTCGCCTAGACTTTCCGATTGACCGCGTCAATCACAGATCAAACCATGCCGGCATCTCCAGAGCAGGCCAACGGCACGGTCAACGGGCTCAACGGCGGCGGGGCGGGGACTGTCGACGGCACGGTCGAAGCGGCCCGCAGCCCTCCCCTCGGCCATACCGCGAGAACACCCAGCATGACGGCGCTGGCCATGACCGAATACAGCGCCAATCCCAATCCCAATCCCAATCTCGGCTCTCCCAATGTCGACTCCTCGGCCTCGGCATCTCTCTCCAGCCGCATCCGCAACATCGTCCCCGCCGAGTTCATCCTCCCCAACGGCCACCCCGACTACCTGCGCCTCATCCTGACCTCCAAGGTCTACGAGGTCTGCAGCGAGACCTCCCTCGCCCCCGCCGTCAACCTCAGCAACCGCCTCGAGTGTAATGTCCTTCTCAAGCGCGAGGATGAGCACCCCGTCTTCAGCTTCAAGCTGCGCGGCGCCTACAACAAGATGTCCCACCTGGAACCCGACGAGAGCTGGCGCGGCGTCGTCTGCTGCAGCGCCGGCAACCACGCCCAGGGCGTCGCCTACTCGGCCCGCAAGCTCAAGATCCCTGCCACCATCATCATGCCCGAGGGCACCCCGAGCATCAAGCACCTCAACGTCTCCCGCATGGGCGGCCACGTCGTCCTCCACGGGCCCGACTTCGACTCCGCCAAGGAGGAATGCGCCAGGAGGGAGAAGCAGGACGGCCTCATCAACATCCCTCCCTTTGACGACCCCTATGTCATTGCCGGCCAGGGCACCATCGGCATGGAGCTGCTGCGCCAGACCAACATCCAGAAGCTCGAGGCCGTCTTCTGCTGCGTCGGAGGTGGAGGTCTCCTCGCCGGCGTCGGTGTCTACGTCAAGCGCATCGCCCCGCACGTCAAGGTCATCGGTGTCGAGACCCACGATGCAGACGCTCTGACGCAGTCTCTGGCCAAGGGACAGCGCGTCGTGCTCAGCGAGGTCGGCCTGTTCGCCGACGGTGCCGCCGTCAAACAGGTCGGCGAGGAGACATTCCGCATCTGTCGGGAAGTTGTCGACGAGGTCATTCAGGTCTCCACAGACGAGACCTGCGCTGCCATCAAGGACGTCTTTGAGGACACCCGGTCCATCGTCGAGCCCGCCGGCGCCCTGGCTGTGGCTGGTCTCAAGAAGTGGGTTGCCAGCCATCCCTCGTCGGATCCCCGCCGCTCCCTCGTTGCCATTACGAGCGGCGCCAACATGAACTTTGACCGCCTTCGGTTCGTCGCCGAGCGGGCTGACGTCGGTGCCGGCAAGGAGGTCCTCCTGGCGTGCCACATCCCCGAGAGACCTGGTTCGTTTGCCAAGCTCATCAATGCCATCCTCCCGCACGCCGTCACAGAGTTCAGCTACCGATACACGGCTTCCTCGGGTGCGAACGTGCTTCTGGGTCTGAGTCTCATGGCGCCCTCGTCGCAGCGCTCCTACGAGCTCCGGGGTCTGATGCGCCGCATCGATTCCATCAGCAGCGATGACAACGGCCAGTTCTCCGTCACCGACCTCTCCGGTGACGAACTGGCAAAGAGCCATATCCGCTACCTGGTTGGCGGCACATCCAACGTGCCGAATGAGCGCCTATACATGTTCAACTTTCCCGAGAGGCCCGGAGCTCTAGACAAGTTCCTGACCACGTTGCGGCCCGAGTACAACATCAGCTTGTTCCAGTACCGCAATTCGGGCGGTGACACTGCCAGGATCCTCGCCGGTATCCTGTGCCCCGAGCATGAGGTCAAGGAGCTCGAGCAGTTCCTCGGAAGGATTGGTTATTCCTGGATAGACTGCACAGACTCGCCCGTGTTCAAGACCTTCCTGCGGAGCTGAGAAGCAAATCGTCCGTCCCATCCAAGACCCGTGGCCGTACGGGGTCCCCACGATGACGCTACGCTGGCGGGCCAAGGGAAAGCACATCCGCTGTCTGCGGCCTCAGAAGCCATTGCGTCTCGCTTGGGTGAGTCGCCACTCCTGGCAAGGGTCTGCGCTAGCTGCATGGTGCCGATCTCGCAAGTTTGCCCTTGGCAGCCGCGTCGTGGCGGGACCACATCTCTCATCCTGATGAGTACACGGCCCAATCTGCGGGTCCGGGACTGAAGATGAGTTGGAGATTACGGATCGCACTGTTGGGCGTGGGAGAAGTGCTAGATCCACCCTGCCGGTCCCCTCTCGGGCCACGGCAGAGCCATCCGTTCACTTCCAAGGCGGACCCTGACGAGAGCCCTAGTCGTCTGCGCATGGTTGTGACCCATGGCAAGAAGAAGGCGAGGGACGCTTTATATGCAAGAGGCACAGTGCCTAGTGGTGCGTAATGGAGTCTTGCGGTGTATATAACAGCTGCCTGGCGGCTGAGTCCTGCATTACATTGGCATCTGTGGCTGCTCCTCCGGATCACTCCACACGGAGCTGCTCGTGTTCCCGCCTCGGTCGAGACCAGTCGTGGTAAGGAAGGCTTCGACTGCAGCTGCTACTCGGCATAATCCTCTGAGAACGCCATGAGGTATATTAGATAGGGCCCCTTGCAACCTGTATGAAAGGGAGATATCTAGGTAGCAAGATGGATCCCGAAGACTTGAAATCTGCCGCATAAGCTTTGGTCAGTTTCGAGTTTTGTTTAAATATCAAATCATATTTCCAATCAATGATTGTATTCTCATTTGAAAAGAAAGTTTTCCTACTAGTGATAACTAGTCGTTGCAGCAAAGTAAGAATCACGCAAACTGTATATAATTTTATGTTGAGGAGGCATTGGTATGGCCCGCATGGCTCAGTGGTAGAGCGTATCACTAGTACCGCGCAATGATAAGGTCATCAGTTCGATTCTGATTGTGGGCAAGCCCTTTTTTGTAATCCTATCTCAAAGCATTGAGATTCATGATGCTGTCTTTTTTTAGGTGGCAACAAGTGTTTATCCACCGCCGATCACAAAGACATCCTGTCCCTTATAACACTCATGCGGCATCGCTAGACAATCTGCCTCGCCCGGCCCGACTCCACCTCGTAAACCCATCCGGATATGGTGACGTTCTTGGGAACGGCCGACTGCTTCTCGAGAAACTCCAAGTCGTCCTTGACGGCCTGTTCCACGTTGGAAAAAGGAAGAAAGTCCAGCGTAGCGATCTCGGCCTCCGCCGTTGCCCCCAGGTTTTTTGAGACGACGGCATGGGCATCTGCATTCGAGAAGGTGAGCATACCACAGCGGGTGTGCTTCACGAGGATGATCTCGTTGGTGCCCAGCAGCTGCTCCGAGATCAGGATGCTGCGCAGGGCGTCCTTTGCGCTGCCACCTGCGTTCCGGATGACATGGGCATCTCCGATATCGATGCCGAATGCTTGGTCCGGGATGATTCTCGCATCCATACATGTCTAGTGGGTTTGGAGAGGGTTCATCAGCCTCTGTCTCTTTTCCAGAAAAGGCCTGATGGGGGGGTGCCTCTCGTACCACGACTAAATACTTCTTTGCCGGAGGAAGCGCCAGATCGCCATGCTTGAAGCTGCTGGCGTAGGCTTCATTCTTCTCCTTGAGGTTTTGAATGTTGGGAGTGGCCATGTTCTGGAAGCACTGGGGGCGAAGACGAGAGAGGACCTTTGGAACGTAAGGGTGTCGTGACAGACCGTCTGCGAGAATAAGTGTCTGATCAGTGATCAGGTTACAATATTAGCAGGTTGTGTCACCCCCAATGTTGGGTGGAGTAAGTAATTATGACACCATCAGCCTTCCGAGACATCCCTTGGGACAAAAGACGCGAGCCCGGTAAGCAAATCTGCCACTGCCTGCCAACCCGTGCCCAAGTGCCGCAGCAATAATGCACTTTTAGCGGCCCGATCGACATCTCTCAACGCTCGCCCTCATATGCTGTTCCTACCCCAGGTGCCGCCGACAATGGTGCCTTTGATGCTTTGTGCTGAGTCATCCACAACCAGTTGTCTCCAAGGATGCACAAGTACTGTACTGACCGATTTGAGTACGCTATTGTAATCTTCCAATAAGTACAGTACAATACAAGCTGTACTTGAAATGAGCCTCACATACCCTACAACCTTTTGTTTTAAGTTTAGCGCCTTTGGTTCCTATTCTTTACCTGGCTCAACAGACTGTTATGCTAGGTAGTAAATTTGATGAGGGACTAGAGGGCTGATGATCTCAAGTGATAGGGACATTTCTGTCTCAACCAGGTAATCAACCGGGAGGGGGGCTGAAAAGCCCTACACAGTACGGGGTATAATAGCATGTATCGCTTGATTTAAGTGCCGTACAGTACAGTACAGTATTGAAAAAGTGTGCATCCCTAGTTGTTTCACCACCAAGACGCCTGCCAGCAGCTGAAAGCGAGGGCCTCAACCTGGTCATCTAGAAGGGTAACACATCAAAGATCCATATCCCGTTCTAGGCAATGTTGAATCGGGCACCCGGGGCCCTCGACGACAAGAGAGGCAGACGTCTGCAGCCCGCTCCGAACTTGAAGGTCGACAAAGAGTTACCATGAGGGACAAGCCCACATAGGAGCAGTGGCGCAAGTGAGCACGAGAACGGCGAGTACCGACGTATTCAGAAGAGGTGTTGTACATCGTAGATGAAAGGTGTTCGGTGGGCCCAACGATACTGCCCGCCACGATACTCACTAAGGATGAGATGGGCATCCGGACCTGAGGCTCGTCGGCGCTTTTCGCAAGAATGAGCCCGGCTACGAGGCCGATGGGGCCTTCCGAGGAGTCACGGTGGATAGGATCGACGTCGATCGCATTGGTCATGATCCGAATCGCGTGCAAAACACCGATGGATTGCGTAATGGCCATGATATTTCCCGCCCCCTGGGAAACACCGCTTACCGTCCACGGGTCCTGTCGCTCAACAGGTCGTTATCAAAGACAAGGCGCTGGAGGGCGCCCCGGTAAGGCGTCGATGCCCACAGTCTGTCCGTATGGAGTGCGGCAGAGGACGGAACTCCACTATCTGACCATTTTTCTTCCCGTGGGTCGTCAGGAAAAGGCCACGCACTTGCTGTTCGTGTCTTCAAAGTCTGGCCACCTGCGACCGGGTGAGCGACCGTCTACGCAGTAGCTAGAGGAATCATATGCCGCTTACTACGATTTGGGCATACAACAAGGCATAATAGGGTGTTTGCAGGTGTCAATGGAGTGGGAGCAAATACGTAGCAATGCAGGCATGTATTTGCTCTTATCCATTCATTAAGCAAGTACGTATTCCCTTACCAAATTGTCTGTAGCAAATACGTATCAAGCGAATATGTATTTGCTCCTATACATTTACCAAGCAAATACGTATTTGCTCTTATACATTTACTAGGCAAATACGTATTTGCTTACCAACTTGGCTAGAACAAATACGTATTTGCTCCCTAAGTTGGCCGGGATAAATACTAAGCAAAGCAAACACGTATTTGCTGCTATATATTTACTAAGCAAATATGTATTTGTTTACCAACTTGGCTAGGACAAATACATAGCAAAGCAAACACGTATTTGCTGCTATACGTTTACTAGGCAAATACGTATTTGCTCCCCAAGTTGGCTGGGACAAATACGTAGCAAAGCAGACATGTATTTGACATGTATTTGACATGTATGTGCTGCTATAGACTTGTGCAACAAATACGTATTTGCTCCCTAAGTCGGCTAGACAATTACGTATTAAGAAAAACATGTATTGCCTGCTATAAAATTGCAGAGCAAATACGTATTTGCCTTATAAATTGGCTGTGGCAACTATATATTTATCTTATAAACTACTTGTAGCAATTCCGCAGCAAAGGAGACACGTATTTGCTGCTATAGATTTATGTAGCAAATACGTATTTCCCTACCAACTTCGCTAAGGCAAATACGTTTTTGTCTTGCCACGTATTTGCTGCTACAAATGTATGTAGCAAATACGTATTTCCTTACTAATTTGGCCGGGGCAAATACGTTTTTGTTTTGCTACATATTTGCTACTATACATTTACTAGGCAAATACGTATTTTCTTACTAATTTAGCTAGGGCAAATACGTGGCAGGATAGAAACGTATTTGCTGCTATAGATATGTAAAGGAAATACGTATTTACTGCACAAAGGTGTAGCAGCAAGTACGTAGCAGGATGGGAATGTATTTGCTGCTATGGATTTGTAAAGGAAATACGTATTTCCTTACCAACTTGGCTGGGACAAACACATAGCAAAGTAGATATGTATCAGCCACAAGTATTTTATAAAACATATACGTATTTGCTTCTTAAATTAGGTGCGGCAAATACGTAGCAGGATTTGAATGTATTTGCTGCTATAGATTTGTAAGGCAAATACGTATTTCCCCACTAAGATGGCTACCTAAGTAGTTGAGTTGCGCAAACAAACAGCCACTTACTCAAATAAAGAACTCCATTTCATAGGCATAGTACTATTTCATCACAGCCTTGAGCTTTCTCATTGCGGGATCTCATGAGACCACGTTGCAGCATTGCATCAAGTCTTCTATTAAGCCACTCGACCTTGTGTACGGTTCAGCCCACGGAGGAGTATGTGGTAGATTCTGTGGCCTCCCAGTTGGTTCTAGATCACTGCTTCTAGGTTACAAACATCCTCCAGTGCTCAAAAAGCCACACCTCAGAGCTCTTGTTCGCGAATCTTCGTCCAGACGTATTCATTCCAGCCAATTAAACACGCAAATACGTATTTGCCAGCTAAATTATATGTGACAAATACGTAGCAATATAGATATGTATTTGCCCCAGCTGATTTAGGAAGCAAATGCGTATTTGCCAGGTAACTTGTGTATAGCAAGTACGTAGCAATACAAATATGTATTTGCCCCAGCTGATTTGGGCAGCAAATACGTATTTGCCAAGTAACTTAGGTGTAGCAAATACGCACCGATAGAGATATGTATTTGCCCCAACTAATATTGGAAGCAAATACGTATTTGCCAGCTAGTTTAGGCGTGATAAATACATAGCAATAAAGACACGTATTTGTCCCAGGGAATTTGGGAAGCAACTACGTATTTGCCAGGTAATTTAGGTGTAGCAAGTACAAAGCAAGGTTGACATGCCTGCCTCTCGAATCATGTTCTGCGATGCTCAAGGCAAGTCTTTCTCGACAGACAGGCCTCTGAGATCATTTGCCTGTATCATGTGCTTTTGCATGTAGAGTACGACTGCGCAGTTCCATCAAGAGTACAGCAGCATAATGAGCATAGTCATCACATGGGATATGAGGTCTTCCAGTTTTGCTTCATGTCTAGTCTTGATATGCGCCCAACGCAAGACCATAGTAAATATAAAGGCAGTACTGTCGGAAGTTTACGCGAAATGCTTCAGGGCTCCAGAACGTCAGCTCAACGAAGTACCACGAGGAGGTGCTGAGAAGACGAATATCTACACATGACTTCTGGACGATCCTTTCTTCTTCTTCAGGGACTGTACACGCTGGAACGGGCGGTGGCCACACGAGAGATGTCTGCTCTGATAACCTATGATTCGCCTTTCCCATCCTCGAGTCAACAGACAACACAGCCGGACTCAAGGCGCCGCCGGTTTTTGACCTATCCATGGTTTTCAATACACAATGCTTTGCGGTGAAAAACACAGGAAAAAAGTATGCAATTATATAAGGAAGTTCTAGGCAACAGAAGATCCAATTCGCCTTAGCGGACACGTTGAAGGACCCCGCTGTAAGACCAAGAGATGGTGATGGTTAATGTGATACTTTTTGCATTCCACATTGCGTTATGCAGAACAATGTTCTAGGTCCTTGGTGCACCTGGGCATCTGTGGATGGAAGCCAAGACACGGTGTCTGCCTTATACTCTTTGATTGTCGAATGGGACTTACATCAGCCACAGGGGGGTCCGGAAGGATGGGTAACAACGGGCAGGGAAACATCTAGCACAGGTTGGTCCCGGGCGTCAGCAATACGGCGCTGGCGACTAATGGGGGGACCGCCCCGCGTGCTCGCAATCTTGGAGAAGCCAAGCAGGAAGTGGATAGGCAAAACGCGCCAGCGACTGCCATAGTAAGCCCTAAATGTCACTGGACAATCACAGTTGGTGAAGATCGGATAGGGCTCGGCGCCTACTGCACGATGCATGCAAAGCCCGTAGGACTCGGGAGTTTAGCCGAACCAGAGACTATGACAGTGGGCTACAAGCCAATTTGCCTCGAAAGTAGACCACGCAATGCCCTAGGCTTGTTCAGGCAGGACAAGCCATGCGTGGCACAGCACCGAAAGGCTGGCAAGACGTGATGATGCCGTCGCCGCCGTCGTCCAATGCACTGAAGAACATCGGCAGGAGAACTCTGTCCGTGTCGAAGGTGATTGGGGAAAAAAGTGACCTGCGGCATGGATAGGAAATTGGACACACTGGCACCCACTGGCACCCACTGGCTAAGGGAAATTGAGTCTCCGGGCCGCACGAACCGAACGGTGGGAAAGTAATGAGCGTTCTGGAAGCCAAGAAAGAGTTAAGTAGGGCCACATGGCACAGCAGGGGAAGAACCTGGTCTCTTGGAATGGCTGTGCTGGTTGTAAGCTCGTTGTTGTTGTACTCGCCGGTAGAGGACGGGGTTTTGCTTGATGTGAAGGCCATAGTCCGCTCACCACTGCCCTGGATGGCAACTGCCTCCCCGAGTTCGAACCGCTGTCGAGCTCATGAAGCACATTCTGTCCGTTTTGAGGACCGCAGAGCAAAGCATCCATGATGCGGGGGTAATACCTTATTACGTGTGCCGTATCCGAGTATGGGCACAATGATGCGCCCTGCCGTAGTACCGTAAAATCAGGGGTCCGGATGAATGGCAAATTGCCTGAAAATAGCGAGCCACCTGGCCACGCAATCTGATACCCTAGCCTCGATGTCACCTCATGGCCATTTCCAAAAAAAAAAAAAAAAAAAAAATACAATACAATAAAAAATCTCCATGCCATGTTTCATCGTATCAAGGACTGGTCAATTTCTCGCGCATATGCAGCGGGGGCGCGGAGGACAAGTTTTGATCCTCCTTGCAACGAACCTCATCAGTGGCATTTGGCGACAGTGGGTGAAGCTGCGCTGTACTGATCGTGATGGTGGTGGTGGTATGAAAAGATGCGCCCATTGGTACAATACATATCGTACTGTACATAATTTACGTGTAAATAGAAAAGAAAGAAAAAAACGTGGCGTCCCAACGTCGGCCCGGGAGATGCAACCAGGCTTTGTTTTCCCGAGGCTGCGAGGTCGGACTGCCCTCCAAGGCTCACTCAATTCTTTTGATGCCAAACTGACACCCACTCACTACTTTGTTTTTCCTGCGCATTCTTTTTCTTTTTCATCCTGTCAACATCGGTCATGCAGGACGCCTCCTGCATGTACGCAGATCTTTTCCCGCGACTGGATGAACAACGCATCAACTGATTGGGGAGGGGGGGCATGCTCCGCGCCTGCAGAACGTCTACTGTAGGTGCGCTGGTCGTCCACAATCCTTTTTTTATTATTTTTTCTCCTCACCATGTAGGCGAGCTAGGTAGGTACAGAGTATATTGATGACCACCACACCGAAGCCTCCCATATCAGCCCGCCGAGCCCGCCGAAGGAAAAGGCTCATTGGCGTCAACGCCAGTCGGGTCTGGCGCATCTCTGTCTCTGTGCCTTTCGTATTCGATCTGTCGTATGAGACTCGAGGGACCTGCATACATACACACATACATACATCCATGTCTCGAAATAGCTTCGCCTCTTCCCACGGCTGGGCGCCCGGCACGTGCAGGGTCCGCGCATTGTTGAACATGAGCACTTGACCTCATGACGCCGCTGCTTGTCGGCGCCCGGTACGGTATGCCCGTGTGCCGCGGGCCGCGTAGAGAGCATCCACACCCACGCCATGTATCGTACGTACACTTTCTTTTTTCTTCTTCCCCACTGTGGTCTACCCGTTGGCGTCGGCCTCCACAGCCTCCCCCGTGACCAGCAGCGTCTGTGCGTGAGATCTCGCGGGCTCCTTTGTCCCGGCGACAGCCATCTGCCGGACGCCTCTTGCGCAGCCCGGGTCTGCGGGAGTCACGTCGCCGGGAAGCCCTTTTTTCCAAGTGATGGTTCATATGCCAACGGGTCGCCCGCCCCCCCCCCTCCCTCCGAGGACCTACACACTGCATAGGTAAAGCCCCAAGATCCGCGTCCATCTGTAGAGCCGTCAGTTTGAAGACTACCTATGTACTGTACTTGTACTTCAAGGTCGACATCGAGATCGCAAGCTTTCGCCAATGTTGCCAACGCGCCTGAGCACGCCGGCCCAGGCTCGGCGCCGCACCACCAAGGCCCGCAGTCATCGCGCCCGGAAGCGTCCCATCTGGGCTTACACACGAGGTTTGTTGCTAGATTGGCTCCCGGTGAAGGGGAGGGGAGGGGGGGGCAGGGGCAATTTGAGTCTCGAGACTCGACGCGTGCCTGCATGGAAGCTGAATACTACTGATTCGTTTCGGAGGGCATCACGTTGTACAGTACTATGCGACCGCATAATAAATCTTTTTTTCACCAACGCCAGACAGTCGCGATTGGGGTGGCTCTGGGCCGGGGGCGTCGGGGGCGTCGGGGGCTACCTACTAGTAGTATACCTACCTACATACATACCTAGGCAGGCTGTCACTCGGTGAGCAGCAGCTGCTGAGACGCCAGGACGCCTCTCTCGCCTCGGGTCAATCAATTATTAATAATCCAGCCCAGCCCACCGAGTCGGGCAGCCGCCGATGAATCATCCACAAGTGCTAGGCTCATGGGTCGAGCGGATCGAACGGCGGGCATCCTGCGGTGTGGACGGATTCAATATCATCCACTGGGACAGCACGCAGCACGCGAGACGGGCCGTTTTCTCGTGCCCCATCTGCTGAGGCGCGGCGGAGCAGACGCAATGGCATGAAGAACTGGGTCGTTTCCGCGAGGTGGTCTCTCGTACATGCCCCTACCCGTGTGACAATGCCGTCTTCTGCATTACGTTTTCTTTTTGCGGTCCCATTGACCAGTTCAGGCGTCGTGGCGTGCACATCAACCCCCTTACCACCACCGTGGGAGAGACTATCCCAGCAACTACCTTCTCAGGAATCCACGGTAGGGATACGGTAGGGATATGGTAGGGATATGCTTGCAGGGACGCAGAGAGCATGTTGCGAAAGCCCGCCCCCGAGGCAGCTTGGCTGAGATATAGATTGGCTCAGCACATGACTGGTCGGCGGCTGGGACGGACCAGGAGGGGGAGGGGGATGGGATGGGGGAAGCCCTTGGAGCTTCATCAATTTGGGAATGGCAGATGCCCCGGTCGTAAGCAGGTACCGTTCGCCCGAGAGGGCCAAGCTAAAAAAAACCCCAGATTTCCCCAGTTCTCCGCGGCTCGGCGTTTTGGTCGAGCTAAATAAGTATGTACGGAGTATCGTGTAGGTACCTGACACTTTGTCTCTGCATTCATGACACATTCACCAGTAATTCCATCTGGAGTTTGCTCTGTTGGAAAAGGCAGCAACAGAGACACCCAAAACATAATAACCACAAAGAGAGGGAAGCCAATTGCCAGCTCAGTGACCAAGGGGTTGTAACAGTGCCTGTTCTCCCTTCACAACTCACAATGTTGGAGATGATGTATTGGGTGGATGGGCCCACTATTGATCTGCGGGGGGGGGAGGGGAGGGGAGGGGAGAGCTTTGTAATTCCCGGGCCTCCGGTCTCACGTGGGTCTGGGGTAAGTTTTGCACAGTGCTGTACAACAGAGCACGTTAGGTGTTGAGTGCGTATGTCTCGACGAGAAACAGCAGCAGCAGCGACATGGCATGGCATGGCGTAGCACAGCACAGCACAGCACAGCACGGCACGGCATAACAATTCTTTTGTCTGCAGTTGTCAGTCCTGAACCCCCGGGCCTGGCAAGTTGTATTGGGCTGTTCGGACAGGTGGTGCCTACGTATGTACATACACACGATGCAACATGATGGTCAAGGGTGGATTGGCTGTGAGGGGACCCGGGAATCGGGATGCGCCGCCTGAGGCGGAACAGCCTGGCCAGCTGCCGCCCGGCCCTGGCATGCCACCTTCACATCAGATGTTTTGTTGATGAGGGGATGCAACAGTGGCACCTGGGCTGGCGCTGACTGGGGAAATACCACTGAGGGTGGATGGTCATCCTGTGGTGTGCAAAATACTGCTGTCCGGACATGTCACCTACTAGTTCTTTGCACTGTCTTTGATGATGTGTTGTTGATCGGCGAGCAGAGAAGTTGAGTGTCGTCCGCCCAGGCTCATCACCACTGCCGAGGTCCCGTCCCCTCTTCTTGGTGTTCTCTTGGTGCAAGACAGGTGAGAGGTCCTCCACCCTGAGCCAAGAATACCTACCCAATCCTTCTAGAAACCCTCATCCCTTCAGAGAGGCTTGCAATATCACAAGCCACTATTGCACACCAAAAAGAGAAAAAAGAAGTCTGTTCTCGTCGACCCAGGCCTTGATTGGCTGACTCGATAATATGCTGCTACAGCCCTCCCACTGACATCCTCCATCCCATGTCCGGATACCACCACCCTCCCTCACCCAGGGTGAGCGAGGTACACAATACTTTGTGTGTGGCCCTCTCCCCCCCCCCCCCAGACCAAACTAGACTTGGACTGCATGACAACACCCAGGACCCCTAGCTTGTCCTTCCCCCGCCCCCAGCCATTACCACCCTACCTAGTCGGCCCAGCAGCCCAGACTAAACTGTTCCGGGGGTGCCAACAACGCCCGCTGGCCCATCTGCCCATTTGCAGCCGAATTGCTAGTCCCGGATCCAGAACCACTTGTCTGCGAGCATTGATTGAACGTCATTTGTTGCTCCATCTCTCATGTTTAGGGAATGCCCACGGTATATCAGGGAACCCATCCCCCGGCTGCCCCGTCTCTCCCTAACCCACTTGTTGCTTTTCCCACACCGAGGAGACCCTTTTCCTGTTCGTTTTCCCTTTCCCGTGCCGCAGTCCCCGTATTTATCCTGTCAAAGTGGGTGTCGAGTAAGCTTCATATAAGTACAGTACATACGTGCTTGACCCCGGGGTATCGCATTTTGCATCTCACCACCAACGCAAGCGGAACAGCTCGAGCCACGAGGATTGCCCCAGCCTGGAGGCTATTTATTTCACCCTGACCTCGCCATATTTTGGTCCATCCGACCACCCAACTGCCGAACCACGCTCGAGAGCCTCTCTCATACATACACACCAAACGACCCATCATCCGTCAACCTCTGACCGACTCGACTCGTCTCGGCTCTTGTGACCCAAGCAAACCACAATGGCCGACACCGTACCTGCAGAGAAGGACATCCAGACGTCTGGCTCCGACGCCAACGGCACCCAACAGCAGGGCGCTCACCAGCGCTACAACTATGGTGGCAACCCCAACGTCAACCTGCACGGCGGCAACGATGCGCGTCTGCCCGCCTTTGGTGGTGAGTTCCAGCCTGGACTGTACAAGGCTATCGAGGGCCGCAAGCTCGCCAACCCAGCACCGCTCGGGCTCAGCGCCTTCGCCCTGACCACCTTCGTCCTGTCCCTCGTCAACCTGGGCACCCGCGGCGTGGGCACCCCCAACATCGTCGTGCCTCTGGCCTTTGGCTATGGCGGTCTTGTCCAGCTTCTGGCCGGCATGTGGTGAGTAAAACAATCAACCCACAGAGCCCAAGTTTTTTCTCTGGCGGGTCTCAAAAAAAAATAAAAATTTCACAACGATTCCCCATTCCGCCCTCTGTCCCGTGCGTCGTCAGTCTCGCGGTCCAACAAGAAGACGGGCGGCTAGCTGCGCTCAGGATGGGGAGGCTCGCAGCTGTTTTGTGTGACGGGTCTCTGGAAATGTACCTCGGAAGGTCCATCGTACTTTCATCAGCCCATTACTTCACAAACAAACGAGCCTGCTGTAGAATCCTGCAGTGTGGCTGTAGGCCCAACAAGCGCACGGCATCCTCCCCGCCGCTGCCCTGCCCTGAAAAATGAGGTATTCGTTGCCAGAAGAATCCGCATGCTGACTCGACTGTCCTTCTTCTAGGGAGATGGCTGTGGGCAACACCTTCGGAGCCACAGCCCTGTCGTCCTACGGCGGCTTCTGGATCTCGTACGCCCTGATCCTCACGCCGAGCCTGGGCGTCGTCGATGCGTACACGGACGCGACCCAGGTGCCCAGCGTCCTCGGCTTCTTCCTGAGCGGCTGGTTCATCTTCACCTTCATCCTGCTGCTCTGCACGCTGCGCTCCACCGTCATGTTCTTCTTCCTCTTCTTCACCCTGGACCTGGCCTTTCTGTTCCTCGCCGCTGCCGAGTTCGCCGACAACAACGGCGCAGCCAACTCCGCCAACGGCCTGCAGAAGGCCGGTGGTGTCTTTGGCATCTTGGCTGCCTTCCTTGCGTGGTACAATGCCTTTGCTGGTATTGCCGATTCTAGGTGAGTCTACTCAACTCCTTGTTGCACCGTCCTGGAATATCGAACATGGCTAACACTGGACTTCCCCTCACTCTAGCAACTCATTGTTCCTCATCCCTGTGTTCCACTTCCCCTGGAGCGAGAAGGGCCGTGAGACACGTAGGATGAGCAAGACTGCCTCGCACACCGTCTAGAGCAGCAAAGGAGGGTGAGACGTGTCCAGTCCCTGTTCGCTTCGCCAGGCGCTCTAAAGATTGGATATGTTTGGAAGATGCAGGGGCCTGGATCAGTTCGCGGAGAGAGATATACATACCCACTTGATTTTCGCGACCTTCTGAAAGAAAGTTTACTAATACTGAAGGCTGGCGCTGGGTCGGCGACTTCATGGCGATCTTTATTCCCAAATGAACAGTAAATTTCAAAAATGTCTTCTCTCTCTCTCGAATATATCGCACCACCTGTGACATGCTGGCTGGACACCTCACACCCCCTACCAATAAAGTCATCCAAGATCACTACGGCCCATGATTGCCTTCTACGTTGCTCTGAGACCTCGTAGGACCGCCTCCCCCACCATTTGCCCATGGTTCGAAGCCCAGATCGCCTGCCACTTGCGTCTTGTATGCGGGCCCGTCGAGGGATAAACACGTCTCCAGCTCGTTGGCCATGATGACGGGAATCGTTCGATCTCACCCACGCAAGGACTTTCACTTGAGGTCTAGTTGAACGCCCGTCGCTATCAACAGAGACCAGAACACAGATTGAGACAGGCTCTGCGACCATCCTTTCTGGGTTTCCGCTGGCATTCACGAAATTTCAGGGCGGCTGAATGTTCTTGACTTTTCATTGTTGGTCTTCTTCTGTTACCGGACCTGTAATTCCACGTCTTCAGCCCAGCTTCAATTATGCCCAGTCCACATGTGTGGCATCCCTTGTACTGTGGAGTGTGTGAGCAGCATACCGTGGATCGTTCATTCGATCAAACCCGCATGTGCTGATCATGTGGTTGCGCCCCAACTGCAGATATTTTGGTTACAGTCACGCTTTATCAGGTAATCCGTCCGCCATGGTGCTGCCAACGAATCAGGCAGGTCAACTTTTGCCCAGATCACATACATACCACCCGACTCCACTGGAGAGCGCCTGTGAAAACTTGGCATTTATGTGCTATGTATTTGCTACACCTATTATGGTAGGCAAATATGTATTTCCCTAGTAAATTAGCTGTGGCAAATACACATTTCCCTAGCTGCGTATTTCCTCCACTTATTATAGTAGGCAAACACGTATTTCCCTAGTAAATTAGCTGTACCTAGGTAGCAGATATATATTTTCTTAGTTACGTATTTTCTCTACCTATTATAGTAGGCAAATACATATTTCCCTAGTAAATTAGCTGTAACAAATACATATATTCTTTCCTACGTATTTGCTACACCTACTTTGGCAGGCAAATACGTATTTGCTTACCAAATTTAGCGGAACAAATACGTCTCTCCTTGGCTACGTATTTGTCTCTATAACTTTGTACAGCAAATACGTACCTAGGTATTTCCCTACCAAATTAGCTGTGGCAAATACGTCTTTGCTTTTGGCTGCAATAGTCCAGGTGAGTTCGTGAGATCAATGCCAAACGGCCTCCCTTCATGCCATGAGCTCGTGTACCTTCGGAGCAAGACGCCTCAACGCTGGGTCAGGATTTGGAAGACGTTCAGCGCGCCACCTCGCAGTTCTTACATCTCGGTACAGAACCGTACGACTGTTATGCTATTTGCGGTACGTGACACCCAGCTACGTACATTGCAACAGTCCGTCAGACAAGGACCATGGGGCAGAGCATGTTGTGTCTGGTCCACTTACTCGAAGCCGATCTGAAGAGACGGCGAACCCTTGCGTGCACGACGTCGGCAAGACATCAGAACTCTATGGTCCCGAAGACTAATCCATGTCACGATTCGAAGGCCGAATAGGGTCAGCAGGCCCAGTCGAGAACCGAACGTTCCCAGAGGACCTCGCACCCGTTCTTGGTTGTTGCGGCTCCTGGAGGAACAACACGCCCTCTCCAATGGCATACGTCGATCTTGTAGTCTGTGCAGTGCACACTGCGTATCGCGCTGGATCGGACGGGTCTACGACGGCGGCAAGTGTCATTACCCTAGGGTATACAGGCGTCTACCTTTGGAACGGTCTCATGGGTAGATGAGGCCGTATCGAGCCTCGGAGCTCGTGGTCTGAAGCTCTAGGCCTCAGGACTATACTCATTATCGGACAGCAGACAATGACTTGGACGACACATACACTCCGTCCAATATCAAAACTCAGCTCGTGACGCCGTAACCCTTCTCCAATAGACATGATAGGGTTCGACTGCTCGCGTCCATCTGCACACTGCACGTCCTTGTTCAGCCGGCGTAGACTGTCCGAGGGGCTGGAATCCCCCACGATATCGGCCTCGTGGAATGGGCCTTTGGTGAAGGCTGCAATATATGACGCTGCAAATTTCAAGGCCGGTCTGGGCGCCCTAGAGACAGAACCACTCGCGAAGTTCCCAGGACGCAAGGCTAAGATGGTGTCCTGGCTGGGTTGCAGTCCTTCCGGTCTTTGACGGCTTCTTTGTCCGGGCAAGCGTACCTCGTCCCTGATTACTCACGAGATGTCTTACAGTCTTCTAGACCCAGGATTTTCCATATGATGATCCTCCGACCGTCTTGGCTGGAGATTTGACAAGGCTGACAGACAGCCGTCAGATTTAGTCGAAGCGTTGTCGTACTCCGTCACACCTTTCCAGATGCATCTGAAATGTCACGGCTTATTCGGTAGATTGGATTTCATTTGCAATGTGTTTTGTGTCCTAAGAAGTTAACTATCACCTGTGCCATAGTGTTGAATCCACCCACCACGTATCCGTACCTGACAGCTGACAATATCGACAATGAGCAGCCCAACCTAACACGATGCCTAATCGTGAAATACGGATGATCTCCCAAAACAAAGGTCGCGGCATCCTGCCTTGTGCCTAATAAGATCATTTCTTCTTCCCCCGATGCCTCCGCCTTGATACACTCAGCACTTAGCCACGCGTGTGCCATAAGAAAGCAGAACAAGAATACCAGCGAGGAAGACAATATGGGTCTCTGCAAACCTTACGTCCAGTATGCCCTGCTTCGAGACAACCTCTGTCGTTTGCTCGTGACAGGCAACGTGGGAAATCCATATGATTCAGCACCCACGGCTGCGTGTGATGCATCATCGCCGGAGCTGCCATGCTGCGGATCGACCTGTCCATCATATACAGCTCCATCGACACCCATGACATCAGATGCGGCAGTCTGGAGGGCTGAAAAGCTGCCGATCGAAGTCCCCGCAGGATATGGTGCAGGTATGAACGTGCTTGGGACGACAGGGCCCGGACCGAGCGGAATGCCCGTTGGCCCTGACATGAAGGGCTTGCGGCTGGCTGGCGACGTCAACGACAGCTCGTTGGCAATACTGGAGATTCCCTCGTTGAGGATCATGGAGACACTCTGAATAATGCCGCTCGCACTAGCTGGCGCCATCAGTGCGAGCCCGCCAGCTTCCGACGCAACGGCAGAAAGGATAGCTGCTTCGAGGTCCGACATGTTCATCGGCGTCGAGGAAGCGGGCGTGTCGTCGTCGGAGCTCCAGATGCTCAGTGACCACGGGCCACCGCACATGGTGGAATTTGTAGCGTCGCCTGTGCAACTCATGTCACACTCGCTGTCTTCCATGTTCGTCGAGTTGAGAAGGCGGTCGCCGCAGAAGCACTGAGATCCGTCTTCTGTTCCCGCAAGGGTGAAGCCCTGTCCCTGGCAAAAGCTGATGCATCCTTCATTGGTCATCCCACCAGCCACAGTAAGTAGCTGGGCATCTCTCAGCGCTCTGTCTTGATGGTCCTGGTAACAGCCGACGTACTGAAAGTCACCCAGGGCCGGGTTGGCGGTGGTGATCGCGGGATTGGAAGTCAGTATCGAGTGCGCGTGCTGGGGCGTACCAGCGGTTGCGGGCATTGGGATACAGAACCACCCGCCCTCGCAGTGATAACAGGGCCATCCAAATCCACACGGTGCCGGCAGTGCTGGGGTCTGCAGAGGCGGGCAAAACCATCCACCGAGACAGCTGTCGCAAGTGTAGCCTTGACCAGGGCAGGAATCTGCATTCGAGCCATCTCCCGGAACGACACCTGGAACGAACGGAGACCCGCCAGGACCAAATGGAGAGTTTCCGGAGCCGAGTGAAACCCCTCCTGCAGGATTAGAATAGGACGAGAACGCGGTGGGACACAGCGTCACGACACTTGTCTGCACCGCTGTGGACGTGATGAGCGCAGTGATGGTCTGGACATAGTAGATCGTGGTCTCGGCGACAGCTGGGTTCGGTGTGGCAACCGGTGACGCTGCTGCAGGGACCGTGTCAGTGTACCACATACGTCGGTCAAAGTGACAGGTGAAGGGGACTCACTCGGTGTAGGGGAAGCCAATGGGCTCGTCGCGGCCGTGAGAGAGAGCTGCGAGATCTGGCTGATCAAGGACGACAGTCCTGACAACGCGGAGTTGGCGACCGAGTCAACACCTGCACTGCTGCCCGAGGGGCCAGCGGTCGGAGCTGCGCCTACCATTGACGAGCTCAGAGAGGCGAGCAGAGAGGCGAGCGGCGGCCCCGTTGAGGAACTCTGCGTGGGACCGAGAGGCAGACTCTCGACAAGTGTGAGGGAGGCCGAGACTAAGGGCGGCGCCAGGGGTGGCGAGCCAGCTGTCGACGTGGTCTGATCGCACGGGACACCAAAAACGAGCGCCGTCCCACTGACAGTGTCTGAGACTTGGCACATCAAACCACCCGCGCCGTTTTGGATCGATGAGAGCGCCCCGGATACGAGAGGCTGGAGGGCCGACGGAAGCACGCCTACAACCTGACTGCCAACGACGGCAGCAAGTGACGATACCTCTGGGACGGCGTTGGCCACAGCGGCGGCCAGGCCGCTCTTCAGTCCGCCGAGAAGTCCAGCGACATCGCCGCCGACATTTGGCGCCGTGCTCAGAATAGACTCGACCTGGTTGACAGCGGAGAGGGCGGCAGCTGGGATGCCCGTAGCCAGGTCGGGAGCAGCGTTCAGGAGAGAACCAACCTGGTCAGCCACACCACCGGCCACGTCTGGAGCACCATCCAAAAGATCACCTGTCGCATCCAACGCGTCCGCAAGGTCTCCTCCAACGTTGCCCGCAATTTGGACGCCTGCAGCCACTGCGGACGGCATGCTGTTGAGAACGGCTGACACTTGGCTCTGGAGATCATTGACGGCGGCGGCAGGGTTGGCGAGGATCGAGGCTGGATCGGCAACAATAGAGGTGATGGGATCCAGGATGTTGGCAGAAAGCTGGCCAAGGAGCCCATGCCCGCCGCCACTGCTGTCGCCCGACGTACCAAGGACGCCGTCAAGAGCTGATGCGACACCGTTGAGGATGTCCAGGCCTGGCGTGAGACCAGCAGATACACCGATCGTTGCGGCGATGGTGGGTGCAGGTAGGTTCAAGGGGGGAGCGGCTTCTGAAAGAGCACTGAGAAGCCCACCCAGAGGGCCACTGTTGCCTCCAGGAACACCAGGCGCGAGCGTGACACTGGGCGCCAGAATGGAGATGACGGAGCCGAAGATGCCACCTCCGGAGGCACCGTTGGAGCCTGGGATGGTGGGCTGGGCCGGGCTGCCGGGAAGCATCGTGCCAGAAGCACCAACACCGGCCCCGCCAAAGACGGAGGCCACGATGGAGAGTGGACGGGGTAGCGGGATCGGGAACTTTTCGTTGTCCTCTGGAGCCATAGGCTCGTCCGAATCGCCGTCATGGAGGTCACCATCGGTCAATGGATCGATGCCCACGTCGTCATCACCTCGGTCGTGGGAATCGGGTGGACCGGAGAAGGGGCCTAGTTCAGACTCCCAGTTCCGTTTGACAACGGCATCGGGTCCGCGCCGAACGAAGGGCGAGGACGAGGACGCCAGGACCTTGAAGCTCTCGCCAAGGGAGACCAGACAGAGGATGGCGACACCAATGAGGGCGGCAATGGCCAGGGGTCTGGACGAAAGAGCGGACGGCTGCATCGTGAGACGAAGACGCAGCTGATGCACCAGAGAGAGGCAAGTTGGCGAGCACGCCGTGTCCCCGGCTAGACGAGGACAGCGTGGGAATGAAGTAAAGAGAGAGAGTGTGTGTGGTATAGCGAGTAGAAAGGGGGAACTGTTTACGATAGAACGGCCAAAACTGGATCTCTTCCAAAATTGAAGTCCAAAAACGAGAGGCTGTGGGCGACGAGAGTGAGAAGGAATCGGAAATGAAGGATGGTCGAGAAGCAAAAGAGCAAAAGACTCTGCCAGGCGAGAATAACAACAGATCAAGGCCGCCTGGTGTTGTTGACTTGCGCCTTCTCGACCTGACACACGGCGGCTTCCTCCATGTAAACACCAGTCTCGAGACAAGTTGCAGGAGCGAGTGAACCGAACATCGAGTACAGTGCGCCAGAGGACAAAACTTGGAAGTCAGAGGTTCCATATTCAAGACACGAAGCTTTGCGAGACGTTTGCCGTCTCGCAGGAAGGGACATCCGTGGGCGTCGAAGTGACTTTAATACCGTACCGACCTCGAACCTCACTATGTCTTCTCATGTCGCCTACTCAGTCGATGCCCAGAGCAATGACTTTCATATTTCACAAGTGTTCATCTTCGAAGAAAACACACACTCATCATGAGCATCGACGGGCAGTCGACGAGGAGCGACCGATGAAGAAGTCCAATGCTTCGTTGCGAGAATAACAGTTCGTCACGGTCTAGCTCGGAGCTTTCGATCCTGTCAGGCGGTCCTGAAGGAGCCACCGAGCGTCGATCCAAGGGCCTCCTTCAACGCTTCCTCTTCAATGTGATCATCGCACATGACTGGCACTTGCCAGCCCCTTCCCAAAGCATCTCTGACACTGCCGTCAGGAAACCGAAGTCGAACTCAACGGCTGTACCGGCACGTTCAAGATCAATCCCTAGATGAGAGTAGCCCGTCAGCATTAGACACAGACAAACGCGTCGAAATTTCCGCAATGTTCCCAGATGATGATGGCACACAGATCACGAGTGGGCGCATTCGGTCTCGATGAAGTGACGTATTTCAGTATTTTTTGTTGCGCAGGGCGAATAGTCCTCATTCCGTGAACCCTGTCTGGAAGACATGACCAGTCCCCATTCCCATGCCATTAGCAGCCTTTAGACGCCTCTCATCAACAAAAACCACCGACAAATCCCCCGTTCTCCATCTAGTAGCGCTTCTCGGTGCGCAGGCTGTCGGCAAACTCCTCGAGCGGGCTCCGGATGAGCTTGGTCTCCTTCCACAGGTTGGGGGTCAGGAAGCCGTAGGTGTTGGAGATGGCGGCGAAGGTGGCCTTGAGGGTGTTCTCGAGGGTCTTGGTGGAACCGGCAGAGGAGGTGTAGGCGTCCTCGATACCAGCAAGCTGAAGGAGACGCTTGACGGCGGGGGAGGCGACGAGGGAGGTACCACGGGGAGCGGGGATCAGCTGGGAGCGATATTAGCAGTCCATAGAGCAACACGGTGGATACAATTGATCCCGAGAGACAGAAAGAGACCCTCAGGAGGTGCTGGGGTCCAGGCGCGCGAGACTTACTCTGACGGTGACAGAGCCGCACTTGCCGGACTCCTTGACGGGGATGGAGTGGGGAGCACCCAGGTTGGTACCCCAGTAGCCACGGCGGATGGGGATGACGCTGAGCTTGGCGATGATGATGGCGGCACGGATGGCGGTGGCAACCTCCTTGGAGGTCTTGATACCCAGACCGACGTGGCCCTCAGAGTCACCAATAATGACGATAGCCTTGAAACGGGTACGCTGACCGGCACGGGTCTGCTTCTGGACGGGCTTGATCTGTTTTGGGGGGAGAAGAGAAGGAGACAAAAGTTAGTCCACCAGTACCACCAAACCGAGACTGACTTGTGGTCGTCTTCCAAGCCGATGGGAGGGGCAGGGGACGGGTCTGTAGCGCACCTTCATGACCTCGTCCTTGAGCTTGGGCAGGAAGAAGTCGACGATCTGGTACTCCTTGATGGGCAGGGAGTGCAGGTAGATCTCCTCCATGCTCTTGATCTTGCCGGCCTTCACCAGACGGCCCAGCTTGGTGACGGGCTGCCACTCCTTCTCCTCGCTCTTGCCACCACGGCGTCCACGGCCACGACCGCGACCACGGCCACGGTCACCGCGACCACGGTCGCCAAAGCCACCACGGGCGGGAGCACCACCACGATCAGCCATGATGGATTGTATTGGAGGAGGAGGGGGGGGGGCGCGATGCTTGATTGAGGAATCGACTGGGTCGGTGGTTGTTGTTGTTGTCCAAAGGCAGGAGGAGGGGCCTTTGATTATTTGGGGAGTCGATTGGCGTCTGGTGGTGGTGGTGGGTTGGTTGGAGGAGGTCGGATGGGTGTTGCTTCAACAGAAATTGCGAGGTTTGGCCTGGCCGAGTGGATCGATCAGCTTTTGCTGGAGTCTCAGTCTGGCTCTCGCAGTGCCAATTTGTTAGTGGGGCACGCGCAGTCAGCGAGTTCAGAAGGGCTGGCCTTGGGAAATTTCGCAGCTGAGGTGCGCCCTAGCAGGGATTCGCCGGGGATCCGCCGAGAAGCACGTGACAGGTCAGCTGACTCTTGCAGCCCAGATGGCCCAAGACATGGCTTCCAAGTTCAGTCGACTGCAGCGTTGGTACACAGATCTCGTCTCACGCCCCAAAAAGACCGTCTGCACTTCATCATCTGCGAACCAGATTTCTTGGCGGTGCTGGCACAAGCCTCAATGACTAACTGCCCACCAGCACAATCACCTCACTGCTGTCGTTCGCCGCGAGATACAAAAGTACCCAGGTGCCCATACAAAGTATGAACAAGTCACCAAGTATCCCAAATGCGGGGAAGACGAGAGCGAGCCAGGGACTACCCCGCAATTCCAGATCATCTCTACTGTGGTAGCCTGTCTTATTGGGTCGCTTGTGTACCTGTAAGCCGGCGTTCAGTCACAGTAGACGTGGCTGCGATGTGGAGAAAACCGTCCCTGTGGGCTTGGGATGAACATGTAAGTATCTTGTATGTACTGTACCTTGTCCTCTGTATAAGCTCTTGACCTTGCAACTATTCTCATCCTCGAGAGGTGACCGGATGACGGGTTGCGATGGGTCTCAGCTCAGCCTTGACCGCGTCCGTTCTCCAGCAGTTCATCTCACGCTCGGCCTTGGCGGTGCGTGATGGCAATATGACCGACTGGGTTTTCGAACCTTGAAGGATCTGCACATTATCTACTACGACTCTGTATGTACAGCACCTACCTACCTACTACTATGTATGCATGTACCGTGCGGGAGCGGAGAACGGGACGGCCCCTCTACGATGGATGCTGGCCTACTATATTAGGATAGAATAAATAAGCATGCCTATCAGGTTGATACGAGCCCAGTACCATGGACTCTCACGCTGTCCTCATCTGAGCCTCACCGCAAATCGAACTCATCGCGTGGTCCATCTCCCTCCTCACAGCTTCCCTCTTCCTCTGCCTACATACTCACCACGAATCGCGTGTGACATCCCTCCTCCTCCTCCTCCTCCTCCTCCTCCTCCACCTCCAACCCCCCCCCTCCCTCCCAGGGCATGGCGTCGGCTCTTCAGCGCGGGAGCTTCCGCCTCCTCCTCTCGGTGCTGCTGTCTGTCCACGCGCTTCGCCTCGTCCACGGCCAGTCCTTCGATCCCAACAAGGCCGGCCCGCAGAGTTGGAACCCAGCTGATGTCGGGACCAACACCACAACCAACACCACTTATAGCAATCCCATCTTCACCCAGAACGTCGGCGACCCCTGGATGACCAAGTATACCGACGCCGACGGCGAGAGTTGGTACCTGTTCACCTACAGCACCAACGACAACATCACCTTCAGGCGCAGCAAGGCGCTGACCGACAACTGGGACCATGCGGACACGCGCGTCGTCTTCAACCCGGACGCCACCAGCGGCGAGCCCTGGTCGACCGACCTCTGGGCCCCCGAGATCCACAACATCTCCGGCACCTGGTATGTCATCTTCACGGCCACCCCGGACGCCGACAACCCTCCGCCTCTGCAGGACGCCCTCTGCCCCATCAACTGTCCCGCCATCAACCACCGCATGTTCGTCCTGCAGGGCGGGTCCGACCCGTGGCAGTCCAACTTCACCCTCAAGGGCATGCTCAACACCTACGACCAGTTCGCCATAGACGGCACCTACTTCGTCCACGGCGACGAGATCTACCACATCTACTCGTGCTGGCAGGAGCAGACGTCCGCCTGGCCCGCCAACCTGTGCATCACCCACATGGCGGACCCGTGGACCGTCGACACCAACCTCACCGACCGGCGGATGATCTCCGTGCCCAACGAGCCCTGGGAGCGGGTCCCCTACGGGCGGCCAGACACGCGCCTCGCCACCAACGAGGGGCCGCAGCAGCTCGTCAACCCCACCACGGGCCAGAACTTTGTCATCTACTCGGCCGCCCGCGTCAACACGCCCTTCTACTGCCTGGGCATGCTCGAGCTCGTGGGCAACGACCCCATGCAGTACCAGTCCTGGCGCAAGCACAGGGACGGCTGCGTCTTCCACCAGAACACGCTCGCGGGCGTCTATGGGACCGGCCACGCCAGCTTCACCACCAGCTCGGACGGCTCCGAGGACTACATCGTCTACCACGCGCAGACCACGGCCGAACCGCTGGCCGACCTCTACCGTACCATCCGCACCCAGAAATTCACCTGGAACGATGACGGGACCCCCAACTTTCCCCTGGCCGAGAATGGGCCGTTTCCGGTGCCGGCTGGGCAGAACGGGCAGGTCCTGGCCTCGGATCGGTCCTTGTCCGGACACATGGACGGCAGCTTCGGGGCGGTGGCATGACTAGGTCCGCAGCCTGACTCGGAGGCTCAGCAGCGGCTTCGTGGGTAGTAATTTCTACGGGATAAGTAATCTGGATCCATTTGCATGCTCAAGTATTGGCAGTCTAGCAAAATTCGCTAATCAACTCGCTGTCACTTTCACACTGCAGAAAAGTTGTTTGGTGATTGACTGGCAACTTTTCCTGCCCGCGAAACAAATGACCTTAGGCGTGAGAGCAACGTTGAGTTAAGAGGTCTTTCATGACGAGGATACGAGTGCAGCGTTTCCGATGAGTTCTTACCCCTTTGTATCTCTCCAACCAATGTGGGGAGGATGAACTTTGTGATATCACAAAGGGTCCCCGCGGCGGTCGACTGACAGAGGCGAAGAGGTCAGAGACTTGAACCGCGATAAGGTACGTAGGCATTGGCAAGTGGCCAGATGTCAAGTGCGTGCTCATTTCCATCTGTATCTGTAATTTGAACTTCCGTCAAAGCAAGCCTACGGGGTCCATCTTCCCCTTGAACCCCACGAGCTGTCAGGTTTAGGCCAGTTATGGTCTCTGAACAGCGTAGCTATTCCTTCGTGGAGAAAGGAGAGGGGGGCATAGTGGTGTTGACTACCACTGTATGTTTGGACATCACAACGTCACATTATACCAACAACGACCAGGCGCACGGAAACTGTGGTGTCGTAGTTGGGTCTGTAGGATTCGAGGACTAGTTAAAGATTACACAGTCCAGTCCAGGCCTTTGGCCGAGGATTCCCGGAAGATGTACCTGAGGGTCCATAGCTGGACTTTCACTCCACTTTGCTTTCTCTCCTGTCTTGTTTCTGTACTCTGTAGAGCCTCCCCCCTTATGTACTGCAACCACACCTGATCGTATCATGTGGGTGTGCATCGGTAGAAACTTGCAGTAGTGACGACCTCTCCATCCAAGAGATTCAGATCTTCAAAACCACCTTCTCCATAGTCCGAATCCGTGGTGTATGCGCGTGGGGTATCCGTTGACAGGTATATCGACAAAGGAAATGGATAAGTAGAGTGACCAAGCAACCGAAAGCGAAAAATAAAATGACGGCGATGCTGTAAAGAGCTGTTCAACCCGAGTCCGGCCAGGTGCTCCGCCATCCACCCGTAAATCTCAAAATGAAATAAAAAAAACGCCGAGATGCAATGTTGTCCAACCATATTACGTCTCCGCGGTTGGAATCAAACCGACCCTAGAAACACGCGATTCATGCGACTAACTCCCTCAGACCCAAAGAAAATATTGGCGCGTGCCGTGAGTGGTGATTTGTTGTTGTCGACCGTGAAACAAGAAAGGACTCCGCCCGTTCGAACACTGAGTAACTCCATCACGCCTGAGATCAAAGCCAAGAAGCAGGCAGGCCTTGCACTAGGGTGTATCTCCTGGCAGTACTATGCCGCTGTCTCGATCCTGAGCACTCGGTTTGCCATCTGCTTCGTCTGATGGTCGCAATCGTTCGATCCGCAGTCGCATCGTCTGATCCAGGTCGCCAGGTTCGCTTCCTTCAGAATCCTCGTCCTCGTCCAACTCATCGCTATTTTTCTCGTTGTGAAGATCATAGATGTAGGGCTTTTCAGCGTCCTCGGGTGGGACATGACCGTTCACATCGACCTCGCTGACCCGGACTTGATAAGCCAGGGCTCGCTGGCCATCCCTGATCAGCTCATCCGTCCAGCCCAGGCACCTCTTGATGCTCTGATTCATCTTCTGGCTGTCGACGAGGAGCTGCTGATGTTTGGTCAGGTCTACCTGCAGCCGCTTCTCGTCACGTTGCCTGTGCCGAGGATCCCTATCGGCCATCGTGCCGGAACTCGTCCGTGCAGAGCCCGTCGAGCTGGATCCGGACACTTCTGACTCGAGGTCCTCATCCTCCGGGCCAAGTTCCGACTCCTCTTCACTGAGGTCGGACAGGCTGAGGTTGTTGAGCGGGCCCTCCTCGTCGCCGCCCATCGTCGAGCTGGACGGAATGCGAGATGAGGCAGCCGTGTTGGCGGACGAGAGACGACCAGCCCTCGATAGCCTCTTGAACCTTCTCAACTCGTTGGTCTGCTTTCGCAGCTGCCGCTCCAGAGTCCGGTTGATGGCCTCGAGGGAGGCATTCCTGATCTGCAGGTCCTGCACCTTGCGCTCCTGTCTCGCCTTGGCGACGAGATCGTTGAGAGGATCGCTGCCGTTGGCGGACTGGGGGCTGGTGAGACCCGATACCATACTCTCGTTATCGTCGAGATCTTCCCCCAGGTCATCGGCGGCCTGCAGTACAGAGGCCATGGATATCGCCGAATTGCCGAAGCCCAGAGGAGAGGCAATGGGAGAGACGGCGGGCGGACTCGAGGCCAAGGTCCTGGCCACCGAGGGAGGTTCACCGCCCACGAGGCTCCCAGCACGCGAGTGCCCAGAGGTTTGTCTCGGGGGAGCCTCGGAGCTGATGCGCCGCAGCTTGGCATTGCTCTGGCCCAAGTGAGGTGCGGACGCATGCATGCTACGCCGCTCCGCTATGGACGGACCGGTGGCGATCCGGTTCGGAGCAGGTGGGGGTTGAGAGGCTGGTTTGGGCGGCGAAGGCGCCCTCGAGGCCGTAAGCGCGGGCGACTGGGAGGGCCCGTTGCCTGATCTCCCCGAAGCCGTCCTGGAGGTTCCTGACACGACCGAGCCGGGCCCAGAGGTCATGAGACTGGGTTGCAAATCTGGAGTCCCATTGGCATACATGAACTTGCTTGCCACGGGGTCTGAAGTCGGAGCGGCCAGGGAGGGCGAGAGCGAGGCGGGCGCTGCCCCACTCGCGGGTTCTGGAGGCAGGTCGTTCCCGTTGGCGTAGAAAAAAGTCGGACCTTTCTGCTGCTGCTGCTGCTGCTGCGACGGCGTCGGCGCAGGCGCAGCCACTGGTTGGGAAGTTGGCGGGACGCCTTTCGCGGCGTCGCTCGCGTAGAAGAATTTGGAGTCGCGACCCGCCGAGGTTGGCCCCTTTCGTGCTGTAGATTGGGCATCCAGGCCCGAAGTCGAAAGACTCAAGCCCGGGCGGGCATCCCAAGAGCCTGATGCATCGGCAGGATTGGGCGAGGTGTTGGCGCTGCTCGCGCGGCTTTGTCGTGAGCCGGACCTCGGAGTGGCATTGTTGCTTAGGAAGTTGGCGACGGGCGAGGCGTGATCGTCCCTCTTGGCGGCCAAGGACTCCCTCTTGACGCTGCTGGCCGAGGGGCGCTGACTGTTGACGGAATCGGGACGGGCAGCAGACCTCCGAGGGGTGGGCGTCGCGACGGTAACGGTCTGTCGCTGAGGAGCAGAGGTGGGAGCCGGGCGGGCGGTGGGGTTCGAAAGTTTGGGGGTAACGTGGGCTTTCTTGGCCAGACTGGGCATCTGAGGCTGCTGGCGTGATGTGGAGGTGGCCATGGGACTGGAGCGGTCGTACGGCATTCTGGCGGAGGAGGTGGAGGTGGAGGAGGAAGAGGCCGCGGGTGGCTCTCTGCTGTTGGAGGAGCGGGAGGTGTTGAGGTTCCTCATCTTGTTGGCAGCATCTTGCCGGAGAACAAGGTGGGTTCGCTCGAGGGAGGCGCGTGTTCGGGACCGAGAGGTAGAGGTCGGTGAAGAAGACGAGTGCGGCTCTTTTGGTGACGAAAGCGAGTCCACAAGGCGCGAGAAGTGCGGGTCGGGCAGAGATTCGTCGGAAGTTCTAGTATTACAGTAGTAGCGGTAGGTGGTGCAGCTTCGGTGTCTGCGCGGGAGGAGAAGGAGCCAAGTCGCAGGATTAAAGAAAGGCTCCGGTGGCTATCGTGGGATGATTGAATCGTGGTAGCGGTGGTGGTGTTGTGTGTTTGGATCTTGGACGTGGTGGGTGGTGGAGAAACCTGGGAAGTGGGAAATGGTTGGTTGTGAGGTGAGGTGAGGGAACTTGGAGGGCGCCATGGGCGGACGGGCGGGAAATGCAGGCGGGCGCGCTGCCAAACAGCCCTGGACCGACGACCCCGTGGCGGGTACCGGTACGGGGTACTTTCAAGTACGTACTAGACGTTCGAACCTCGATTTCCCGCTACCGCGCAGTGTTCCGTGCCGTACTATGATTAGCCCTTCTGGCAAGCTGGAGACACCTGCCAAGCTGCAGCCCTGGAGCAGCACGAAAACGGAAACGCCAGCGGAACCGAGTCGCAGTGGGGACCGCCATTTTACTGAGGGCAGTGGATCCTGGCCGGTCGACTTGACGCCGTCATGGCCCTCTGCGTAATTCCCCCGAGCCCATTCACTCACCTCACTTTTTTTCTTCTTCATCTCCAGTTCCTTTCTTTGTGCTCCTCAGGCTCTAACATAGATAGGACGTACAGCTGTCGACCTACAATTCTACCATGTACGAATGCTCTCCCAGCACGGGGTTCGAAAGGACAACAGCAGAGTGCCAGCCTCTGAAACTTCCAAGACCAAGACGATCTCGGCTCACCACAACGTCCAGATCTCTCCACCACTCGATCTATTAATCCTATAATCCGAGTCCAGGTATAGTACCATAATTCAGGCAATAACACAATATTATATCGCGCACGCTCGGGATGTCACGGGCTGGAACCTTGACGGCAAAGGGGCACACTGTCACCAAACGAAACGGACAAGATCTCGTAGACAGTTTCAAAAGGGCAAGGCCAATTTCAGGTTCGAGATCCCAAAATGCCACAACGTAATTGGATGTGGATCTGGTGAGGATTGCGGATAATGCAAAAACTGGGACCGAGCACAAGGGCGAGGCTCGCAGAGAGAACAGAGACAGGACCAGGCGGATGATGGATCGAGTGACGAGCCATGACCACACACGGCGGAGAGTCCCCCTTCTCCTTTACCTGAACACTATATACATATCTCATCTCTCTCTCCCCTCGCCCCTTTTTGATGTTTTCTTTTCCATCTGCACTCGCTGCTGTCCTCTCCCCATCATGTACTTGACCTCGAGTTTGTGATGCTTGTTCTGAAACTCTTTCTTCTTAGCTTGAACCCAGCAACAAGTGCAGTCTACACCAAGTGAAACAAAAGTAAACAAACCATCGTAGTTGATCATAGCAACACTTGGGTTGTTCTGCAATGTTCAGATGGTTTGTTTATATTGCCTAGTGTTTATGCCGTGGGCGCGCGTCTTGGTACCCCTCCAAACCTAGGTTCTATCCACCCCTGGCCCCTGGCTCAGTACGGACTGTACAACAGGCCAACCCAGGCCAACCCTTGGAAACCCGCCGCGGCCTGCTGTGCACCGGCCCTTTCATCCAATCCCAACGCGCCTGTGAGGTTCATCCCTGTCCTTCTGAGATGCCACATGTGCATCCCTTCCCCTCCAGGCCCCAGGGCCATGTGCCGCCTCGTCCACACTCCCGGGCCCTACCCACCCCTGTCACCCCTGCCCCTATAGCGTCCTGTCTAATTCAATCCATGCCCTCTGTGCGTGCCCGTGGGTCCCTGCTTGCTGCTGCCGCTGCCGCTGCCGAACTCTTTCTCCAGTCGAAGGTTTGAACTGTCAGACCGTGTCATCAACGCCCCATCCTCACTCAGTCCACTGGGTCAGCCTTACACCCAAAGTGGTCTAGTTTTTCAGATCCAGATCAGACCTCACCCTGACAACCTCTGGAATTTCGCACCTGAAACCTCCAACAGAACGTGACGAGAGGCGTCCTCATGCGTTCATGACATACATTCCACCAACCTCCCCGCCATGGCGCTGATCGGCATCTCTCTGATCGTTGCCTCGTTCGTCTTCGTCTGTCTGCGCCCGCCCCAGTGGCTGCCCCGATTCCTGGCCAACTTGCGCCAGCAGAGACTCGACCGCCCTGCCCCGAGGCCACCCATCGCACCGGCCGACTCCGACTCCAAGCCCGAGGACGAGGATGGCGAGGTCGCGGAGCAAAGTCGCGAAGCAGCAGCAGCACTAAACGAAGAAATCGGCCTGTCCAGACCGGCGGTCCCGATAATACAGGAGCCCACATCTGTCGACCCAGCAACATCGCGAAGAGGCAATGGGGAGTCCATCGAGCCAGCACCGATAATAGAGGAACCCCTCATTCAGATTTCCGAGCCAACAACACCCATGACAGGGGAGAAGCCTATCACAGAGGTCTCTGGGCCAAAGCCAACAACACCTGTGGTCGAGGGACCATCCATCGACATCACCGATACCTCGCTCGAGGAAGCTGGCGCGAGCCAGGCGTGGGAGGAGGGCGAGGTGGAAGAACAGGACACGCCCAAGGCATCCGCGACACCAAGAGTTGACCTCGTGCCGGTTCTGGTCATCCCAGATATGTCGACGCCCAGCGAGACCTCGTTGGACCAGGCACGTCAAGAGAAAACTCCCTCTCCTCCTCCCGCCGTAGCAGCGCCAACACCAACACCACAGGTCATGAGAGCTCTGCCTGAACCGACCAGGAGCGTATCCGATCTCATGCCTACCCCACCACCACCACCACCACCACCACCACAACTCAACGTCGTGCCCGGACCGCCCAAGAGTCCATCCGCCCTCATGCCTCCACCGCCGGCACCGTTGTCCACCGTCCCCAAGAAACCCCGACCAAGCGGCATTCCCCAGCCCTCGGCATCCTCCTCCCCACGGCGCATACCCACCCTCAACGGGCTCTCCTCCTCCTCACCCTCCTCCAGCCGTGGCCCAGCACCAACCCGCGAGCGCACCCTCCCCATTCCCCGACGGGGCGGCGGCGGCGGTGGTGGTGGTGGTCTGATGCCGCCCCCGACGGCGACCTCCATCCCCAAGAAGCCCTCGCGCCAGGTGACCCTCACGCCCGGCCACTCCCCGCTCGACTGGGCGCGCCTGGCGCAGTCGCCCACCTCGGACCTGCGGGGTCTGCCCCCGGACACGCCCTACCTGCGCGTCACCCCGAGCATGCTGCGCCAGCAGAACGGGCGCAAGGGCCGAGACGCCTGGACCGCGTACGGCGGCAGGGTGTACAACGTCACCCCGTACAAGGACTTCCACCCGGGGGGCGCGGGCGAGCTGCTGCGGGGCGCGGGCAAGGACGGCACAAGGTTGTTTGCCGAGGTGCATCCCTGGGTTAACTACGAGACCATGCTGCAGTCATGTCTGATCGGGCTCTTGGTGGAGGAGCACGAGGTTTCGAACAAGATGGAGGAGATGGACTGAACCGGCGGCACCCAAGGAAAGCAACCGACCCGTGGTTCCTTGTTTTTGAGTTCCTAGCCTGCCGCGCGCGCAAATCGTGGGAGGCCCAAGGAGTGTGCTCTGGGTTGGATTAGATTTACTACCATTATAGATGGAGAGCTACAAAGCATGAGCTAGATAGAGCCACCGGATGACCACAATCGAAGATACCCTTCCAACTCCACCAAAAAAAACCAAGTCCCTGATTCTCACTACGCAATAGAGCTCCATCGATCTCGTCGCGCAAGTCACATCACCTCCGCTTGCCAAACCGAAACAAGCCCTCATCATCGCTCTCCTCCTCGTCGTCGCTGTCCTCTTGCGTTGCTGCTCTCGTCGTTCGGGTCGCACGGTGTCTCTTGGCAGGCTTCTCCGGCGCCAAGGTCTCCGCGGCCGCTCTTTTGGTCTGGGTGGACCCACGCGTCCTCGCCTGGCTCTGCCGTGAGCTCGCCTTCTGGGCTGCCTTGCCCTTGCGCGAGCGGGACGGCTCCGGCTCGGCCGGGTCGAGATCCATCACGCCTGGCAATGATCCATCCGCATCGTTCTCGCCAGCATCCTCCTCCTCGCTGTCGCTTCCGATCGCAATGGCCTGGCTTGCCGTGTTCCTACCCAGCGTCTGAGTCGCACCTTGGCTCTGCTGTGTGTTGCCCGTCTTCCCCTTCTTCGTCCTCTGTCTTTGCGGATGCTGCTGCAGCCAGTAGCCGTCACTCAGCCCGTACTCCTTTGGTCTGACAGGTTCGAGTGAAATGATGACCTTGTTCTGCGGACGCCTGTCGACGTCGCCTTGTTTCCGGAACTTCTTGAAGTTCTTGAGCCCGTTCCACTTCGGATCCCAGCGGCCCTCTTCAGCATCCCGATCCTGTACCCTCTGAGCAGGGCGCCTGACCGCTATGGGCGCAACAGTCGTGGCGTCGCGGATCTCCTGGAAGTCGACCTCACCATCTTCGAGCTGGCGACGATCACGTTCCGCCTCGGCCTGTCTCTGCTTGACTTCGTCCCGGCCAGCCTGGATGAACTCGTCGAGCAGCTCATCACCAGAGTCTTCGGCAGCTCGCTTGGCCTTGCGGCCCTTTGTGGCTTTGGTAGTCGTCTGCGCCTTGCCCTTGCCTCTCCGCGGAGGCGATGCCGACACCGCATCTTCATGTCCGGGCGGAGGAGCTTGGTCTACTGCGGGCAGAGGATCAACGCCCCCTTCTAGGCGCAAACGTTTGATTCCTGTGTATGTTGCCGCCACCTCCGCCATGACATCCCGTTCTGGTGCCGGTCGCTTTCGATGTGAAGCAGTTGCCGCTTGCCGTGTTTGGCCCCCATTGTCCTCCGGTTGGGTCATGAACATGCCCTGCGACTCTTGCACTGGCGCATTTGGCTCTTGCGTCACGGCTGGCTCGTCCTGCTCATCATTTTCCAAGGCGACGCTGAAACCCTTGAACCGGCTCTTGGTCGCAGGCCGTTGACGACCCCTACGCGCTGGCGGCGGTGGCGGCGGCGGTGATTCTTCAACGACTGAGCCATCGTGTGGCCCATCAATGTCCATCGCATTGCCTGCAGCTTCTGCTGGCAGATCTTGGTCCTGTACTTCTGCATATAGTCAGCTTGTCTGCTGCGCATCGAGAAATTCTCCGGTTGTGATGGCATACCTGCCTCTCTCGGGGTCGGCTCCACCTCGAGAGGACGCCTCAACTGCGCAGGCTCGATGTCGAGAATCGCGGGCAGCAAGTCGCGAGGTTCGATAGGCCGGTGATCTAGTCGCAGTGCCACTTGATTGTAGAAATTCAAATACCAATCGGCATGTTGGTCTGATCCTGGCGGTACAAATCGCACGACGACAACACCCCGGCCCTCACTGCCATCTTCAAACTCTCCCAGGCCCTTTTCGCCAGCGATGCCTTTGACGTAGCGGATGAAATCGTTGATGTCTGTCTCTCCGGGCACGACTTCCCTCAACAGAGCTTTTCCCTTTCCAGTCGTGATGACCGAGAGAAGATCTTCCCACCGCTTGCGTTCGTAGAATATGAAGGTATAGCCATCGAAGATGTCTTTTCTTCGCTCGTCAGGAGCAAAGGCCTCGTCAGGTTGATCAGCACCGGGGCCGTCGTTCTTGGGAGGTAGATATTTCGTGGCGTCTGGCCAGTTTCCCTCAAAATCCTGTTCCAGTTTGCTCGTGTCGACGCCATTCTCGTCGGGCACCAGAGCGGCAGCCTGGGCGATGGCATCCGTGAAGGCCTGGTTGACGACGAGTTGCCCGTTGATGAGGGCTTGCAATACCTTTGAGGTGTTCCGTCTCTTACTGACGACGTGTGTGGCGCCGGTGAGTCGGGGGTCGAGGGTGTACTTGATGTCGATCGGCTCGAAGACCTCTTGGAAGACAGTCAGGGCGCCTTGGTCGAGTTCGGCTTTGGAGAAGGGGACACCAATGGTGACGGGATGCCATTTGATACTAGCAGGCCGTCCGGGTCAGACAGAGATACCGACACAAGACACGGACTTCGCGGCGGGCGAAATGTGGCTTACCGGAACAAGTCATTGCATTTTGCGAGCTTGATTGTGTTGTCTTCCTTGACCAAGGTAAGTTGTTCACCCTTGATGGACTTTTCATTGACCCAGGTGCCCAGCTTTGTCTTGAGATCCTCGAGAGTAACGGTCGATCGGGATCGGGAGTCCGCCTGTGTTTGTGCGCCTCTGCCGTCAGAGCGTCCTCAGAGCAGAGTGAAAAGGGGCCTGCCCCGAGTACTCACACCTTGACCTTGAGGGACCTCGACGATTTCGATTGTCAGGTGCTTCCTGGAGATAGTCTTGTCGGGAATGCATATCACGCCAGCTGTATGGGTGCCAGTGTCAGAAAGGAGCATGGCCGCCGTCAGCTCTTTGCGGACGGTCACACACCTTCTGTAGAGATCCTGCCGAAGAGGTAGCGCTTCCCCGGCCGCAGCCATAGCTTCTTGCCTGTGATTGACAGTCATCAGCCGCTGTGTCTCTCGGTCCAGAACTACGATCGCCGAACATTTCTGGTCGAAACCGCCCTGGGAAGGACATCTGAGAAGGGCATACCCTCGAAAGCGTCGCCATCATGTTCCAGAAGCCACATTCCGGGCAGGTCTCTGGGGTGTCTTCTCGCACGCGGTTCGTGTCCACAGACCGGCGTTGCGAGGTTCAATTGGTGAGGAGCGGGACTCGGAACACAGCGCTTGCTAAATGGCGACGTGAACCATTGAAGAAGGCATCCCCAGGCTAGGAAAGACTGCGAAGAACGAAACGGGTGCGGAGATGGACAGAAAAGCACAACGAGGCACAAAAAGGTGTGCTGCCTGGTGCAGATTGGCAGATGGCCTATGGCATGAGTGGGCGCGCAGGCAGAGAAAGTTCAATATTGCGTTGGAGCGGGACAGGCTGCTGCAGCTGCAGGTTGTACTGTACAGTACTCGTAGGTTGCAGGGATTGATGCCGCGTCCAGGGAACAACGTCACCGAGCCTGCACCGCGACTCGGCAGGGGGTCCGCCGCCAACCCGGGCACGCTATCACGTGGGCCCCCGAGCGTCCTCGAGGGAGCTCTCGTAGTATGCATGGCCTTCATCAAAGCAAAGTCGTGGGCCTGAGATGTGATGATTCCCCTGCAAACATGGTCTCTCAAGTTCCAAAGACTCAACAGAGAGTCCATGTATTCGGATTCGGTCGTGGCATGTACGTTGACCTGGCCTGTAAAGCTTCGCCTGTTTCGCCTTCTTCCGTTCCCTCGCTGCTCGAGCATGAATCAAAGCTCTATTCTAAATTCTGGCCAGTCGCTTTGACCTGACAAACTCATGAAAAGGATACCAACACGTCACAGTATTCCATCCTCTCTTCCCTTCGATCACCAGTCGAGCGCGTCAGAGTTTGTGCATGGCGAATCAGTCCCTCTAGGCTGCGCTCGCCGTCTCAGGGCTTGCTGCTTCGTGTGAGTGCTTCTTGTGCTTCTTCCGCTCCTCCTTTTCCTTCTCCTTCTCCTTCTCCTTCTTGATGGTGGCCTCGGCCACCAGCTGCTCGAATGCCATAAAGTCTCCTTCCTCCTCGGGACTCCTCTGGGCCTATGCCGCAATACACATGTCAGTCTTGTCCGCGAGGGGGAGCCACAATGTTGCACGGGCCAACGCACCTTTGCACAGATCTCGCCAATGATGACCATGGCTTGTGCCCGCTCCAGTCTCTTGTTCAGTGGCACCTTCTTGTCGTTCAACACCGTATCGCACACCTCGCGCAGGACGCTCTGTATCTCGAACTTGCTGCCGCGCCATGCCGCGTTGAGAATCTTGCCCGTCACCCGTCTCTCGTACTCCATCTTGCGCTCGTCGGTCCAGTCCTCGCCACCCTTCTCCTCCATCCGGCTCATCTCCTCCATCGTCTGCTGCGCGTCGATGGCGCTGGAGATGGTGTTCCACGTCTCCTTGACAATCGTACCCTTGTCCTTCATACGGCCCAAGAACCCTCCGATGCCAAACAGCTTCTGCGACTTGAGCAGGTTGGTGCCCTTGGCGAGGTAGGTCTGGCCGATGGCGTGCAGGATGTCGATGCCAAAGGACTCCATCTTGAGGTTCTCCACCTCCAGCCGTATCTTCTCTTGGAACGCCTTGGTGACATCAGCGCCCTTGTCTGTTTCCGTCCACACGGATGTCCGGTCCAGCAGTTTCTTGACCAGCGTGTCCACGCGCTCCTGGCGCACGCGCGCGCGCTCCTTCTCGTACTCTGCTAGCTTCTCGCGCTGCTCCTTGGTCAGGCCGGCCTTCTTCTTGTCCTTGCTGTCCCTCTTGTGCAGCGAGTCGGCCTGCGGGTCAGTCGCCACGTCGTCCGAAGGCCGATCCATAATCGCGGGCCGGATGGGAATGCCCTGTTTTCTGGGCGTCGATGTGCCGCTCGGAGCCGGCGAGGACGTGCGCGACGTTGTGCTGGCAGAGGGTGTCAAACCTGGTGCGGCAGCGGGGGCGGCCGCTGGGGTTGTGGTGGAGGGCTTCTCGCTCTCAGTCTCCACCTTGACGGCGGGCGGCGGTGGTTTCTCGCCATCGGCGCCTGCCGTCTTCATGCTCTCCTTGACGGCTTCCTCGGTGCCCGGGAACTCCTCGCCCTCGGCGCCAGCTTGGGCGGCCGCCAGCTCCTCTTCTTCCTCGGCCGTCATGGTGATGTCCATGGTGGTGGTCAGGTCCTTCATCAGGCCGATCTCGCCGATCCAGTCGACAAAGGCGTCGCCACCAAAAATGCTGGTGAAGAACTCGGCGGGGTCGGCGAAGCCCTCCTGTGGCTTCGCATGGTCTTTTCCGAACTTGTCGTAAGCCTTGCGCAGGTCGGAGTCGGAGAGGACTTGATAGGCTTCGCCGATAGCCTGGAACTTCTCGTGGGCTGTTGGGTCGTCTCGGTTCTTGTCTGTCAGGCAGTTGCACGACGGCGTCAGCTTGCATGTCTCGACGAAGGCAGCAGACTCTGCGCGCGTGCCGACTGGAGATGTGGCAAGCCCGGCCACTGCCGGATTACCCCGTCCTGCCGCTGCGGCATACCTGGATGGTGGACCATGGCCATCTTGCGATAGGCCTTCTTGATCTCGAGGTCGGTCGCCGTCGGCTGGACGCCGAGGACGTCGTCTGGTACGTGTTAGCAAGACGTGACGCGGTTCCGAGGAGTTTTTGCCTGGTAGACCTGCAGTATGCCGTGTCGACCACCATGTTGATGACGAGCGCTTCCGCAAACCAAATCGCGAGGGTAGCAGGCCAAAGAAGGAAGAACAGAAAGCAAACGTGAGTATGGAGAGATTGGAGGATGCGCGGCGGGGTATCACAGGCGAAAGGGTAGAAATTGTTTTACAGAGTTGCAGAATACGGGTATGGGAGCTGTGGAAGAATGGACAAAGATCTCGATTTGTTGGCTTGGGGATTTTAGGGATCTACTTGATCTGCTCTGTGACTTGATCTGAATCTTCCTTCGGCCGAGGAGAAAGTATTGGGCAAACGCAGCAGCCCCACGTCAGCTACCCAGAATCCCAGGCCTCCAGAACAACCCAACCTTGAACCCTGGCAGTGCCTGGCTGCCACACCTGGTGGGTCATAACTTCCAGCCGTACTGCCAGGCTGCGAGCACAGCACGACACGGTTGCGTTGCACCTTGGCAAACCGCTGGTCGGTGTGTCTGTGTGTCTCCACCCTGCCACTGCTGCCGGCAGGGCGGGGGGCCGGGGGGCCTTGCTCTCAATGCTGCGCTGCATTACGTCGCCCGCCAAGACTTTTTTCTCGCATATGTTGAAAGAGGCTTTCGACAGCCAGCGACAGCGACAAAGCGTGCCAACAGACACGATAAAGTCACAACGTCTACAGAACCATTCTCGAACTCACAAATTGCGCCTCTTGTCTCCCTCTCTATTGATCAATTAGTTGAACTTCCTCGTCATGTTCTCTGCGCAATCTGCCACCCCGTGGTTTTCGGCATGTCTTTCGCCAATCGTCGATCGGATCGGATCGCCAGGCCTCTCTTGATGCAGAAGACGGCTTGGTCCCGCATTGGAAATGCCAACGAAGAACCTCAATGCACGCTGGGATAGGGCAAAGCTGGATCTCTTAACATGCATGGATTGCGATTTGAGACATGATCAATGTATTTCCTCACTCTCTCGACGATATATACCATACTTGTAGCACCATGGTACTGCGCCCCCCTATATTTATGTAAAATCATCCCAGTCGCATCGTTCCCAAATACTTGAAAATTCATCATCTTTGACCAGATACCACGTCCAAGCTGATCCGACGACGTTTCGCTGCACGGCATGCCTCTCTCGTGCCCACCATGAAGAAGGGGCCTTTTGGTTGGCCGCAGTGTCGCTTCTTCCTTACCTGGTACCGGCGGCCTTCATCCTCTCGAAGCATTGCCTGTAGGCCTCGTGGATCTCGGGCACCTCGTAGTTGTATTCCTGCAGCTTGGCCACCAGCTTGGTGGTGTCCAGCTTGCAATTGCTCCGGCCGGCCTTGATGACCTTGGCCTGCTCCTCGAGCGAGAAGTTCTTCCACGAGTAGCCCGGCCTGACGATATCGCGGAACAGGGTCAGCACTTCGTTGTGTGAGATGGCCCCCGGGTTGGTGAAGTTGTAGACGCCCGTGTCCTTGTGCTCGGCCATCAGGATGGAGGCGGGCAGCAGGTCGTGGAGGATGGTGTTGCTGTTGGGGATGTCGACGACGCGGTCGTACTTTGCGATCTTGGTGACAAAGTTGCGAGGGTGCAGGTCGTCCGAGACGGGCATGCGCAGTCGGAGGATAAGGCAGTTGGTGTAGTACTTCATGACCTAGATTGCCCACCACACGAGAGTCAGCATTCCGCATCTGCTCCAGGTCTGTAATTGTATGTTACGAAGTGCGCAGGACCCAATCCCTCTCCGGCGCGGCCCGGCCCCCCCAAACATGCCATCATAGAACAAATGCCACCACAGCAAGTGAAACTCACCTCTTCGACGTGCGCCTTGGTCTCCGAGTAGAAGCTGCCAGCAAAGTTGGCCTTGTCGGTCTCGAGGTAGCCCGGACCGT
The DNA here is from genome assembly GCA_026120015.1 of Dendrostoma leiphaemia. Lineage (NCBI taxonomy): Eukaryota > Fungi > Ascomycota > Sordariomycetes > Diaporthales > Erythrogloeaceae > Dendrostoma > Dendrostoma leiphaemia. The sequence continues at coordinate 44,757 of JALRMF010000202.1, forward strand.
CCCAGGGGTGCGCGTCGTCGTACTGGTAGATGCAACCCGTGGCGAAGACGGTGCAGTGGACGCCCTTGAGATAGCAGCAGTCGGCCAGGTTGAGGGTGCCGATGACGTTGGAGCGCATGGTCTCCTCCTTGTGGTCCTCGCACCAGTCGACGTTGGGGCGGCCGGTGCAGCCTGCGGCGTTGAGGACGTGGGTGGGCTTCTCGCGGTCGAGCACCTCGAGGACCTTCTCGCGGTCCTGCATACGCACCGTGGTGGCGACGACGTGCTTGCCCTGGCCCTCGAGGATCTGCTTCAGATGACCGGCCACCCAGCCCTCGCCGCCCCAGATGAGGAAGCGGTTGTTGGCCTGGGCGCCGTTCGTCCCATTCGTGCCGTTAGTACCGTTGGAGGCCATCTTGTATCTACCTCCCTTTCGAACGACGGGTGAGTTTGTAGAGTTGTAAGCAGGTGTGGGGGGGCGGGAGAGTCTAGTGTGGGGTACAGGATCCGGCGCGGGTGCACTGCAGGATGGTGGGACAGGGGCGTGACTGTTGCGTCAAGGGTGTGTGTGTGTGTGTGTGTGTGTGTGTGTGTGTGTGTGTGTGTGTGTGTGTGTGTGTATACGTGGAAGGAATAGGGATAGCAAGAGTCTAGACGGTGCAAGAAGGGGGGGGGGGAGAGGGGAGAAGAAGAATATATCACGAGGAGGAGCAGAAGAAAAAGGAGATCGGGGGCTATGGAGGAGGAGCTTAAATGGTTTGAGTCGGGAACCTTACCTTGGGAGCATGGAACATGCAGTGTCTAAAATGTCAGCCCCAGCAAGGGAGGGCGCACAAGAGAACGTTCCAATGTCTCGTCTCGTCTCTTTTTGGTCTCCCGGTCCTGAAGTCTATGATGGAGTTTGTACAAAATGCGAGGTACCTTGACGGAGCGGGTGTGCGTAATTGGCTCACGTGTACCTCCGTCCATAGCAGATAGTAGGTCTGCTCAGGAGAGTCAGGCCACCAGGCCAGGCCAGAGGTAGGGGCATGGAACGGCTGAGCGGCAGTGGTGATGGATGCCATCGGGAGCTCAGGCACGCCCGCAAGGGTCCTTGGAGGGGCGGACGAGGTCGAGGATTCGCATGTGGAGATGCTACATAGTAGTACTACATAGTAGATTGTAGAAGAGGGACCACACATGCCAGGGCAAGGATATGGTCTATTTCGTGACGGACATGCACATCTGATTTACTTTACTTTTTGGCTCTGTCTCGGGGCACATATATGGCACATACCATGGAGGGATGAAGAAGTACAGGACAGAGTACGACGGTGATGTCTCGCGACAGCTTCAACAACAGACGAGGTGGAGAGTCTTGACAGGTCATGACAGCTCTGTGTGACGACTCAGTCGAGATTTGAGTACTTCGTATGTGTGACCAGGGGGGTTGGTGGAGGGCGAGGCCCGTCCCTCGGGTACCTACCGCAGCAGGTGCCTACTAGACATGTTCTGGTGCTTGCGCGGCCCCCTCGAAACGTCGTGTGCGACCCCCCATGCAGGTCCAGGGAGGGCATGACAGGGCATACGCGGCGAGACACCGGGGATGTGAGGGAGTGAAGTGAAGTGACGGGCGATCGGTCCCGCTGACTTGATTGACCGATAGGTACTTCGCGATGATTCTGTGCTGTTCCCTCTTTGCGGACCAACAACAACACTGGACGAACGGACATGTCAGAAGATGACTACTACATTATACTCCCCGTATGTACTGTACTGTACCGTACTAGTACTTTGCTTATGTGCATGTGTGCCTGGGAAGTGCTTCATCGGGTGTGCATCTGAGCACAATTGACCAATGGCGGGCAGATGCTGCAAGGCTGGGAGCAACTTGGCACAGAACTTATTACTTACTTCGGTGGCATATCACATAGCAAAGGTATAAAGTGGCACGTGTGCCTGCCTCCCATTCATTTGTCGGATCGATCCCTTCTCTTGACGAGCTGCGGCACTGAGCAACTCATTCCGCACCTTTGCCGCAGAGAATCGCGCGCATTCGCACCTCACACATACTTTTACTTGAGTGCTTACCGCCATTGACCTTGAGACCGCCGCACATGCCGCTGCACCGAGTCTCCCAATTCCGCCCCAAGCAGCGAAGATCGGGAACATGAATACTATATTACAGGAGGTAACTTAAGGCAGCGGAGAAAAGTGCCCTGTGTGTGTGTGCGTATGTGTGTGCGTGTGTAGCGATGCCGGCGGTGCAGAAGACTCCCCCCCCCCCTCCAGTACTACCACGAATCATTGTTGAAGCTGGAACCCCCCAGGTCCTGAGTCGTCTTCAGAGCGCGGGGCGGGACGTGGTTCGGAGGTGGAGTCTTCACAAATGCCGCACCGTCATTGGGTCAGTCTCTCGCGAGCAAGAAAGACGTCGACGTTTTCTCTGCAATCAAACTCAACCCCCCCCCTGCCTGCACCCTCGGTGGATGTTATTATTTTTTTTTTCCTTCTTCTTTTGCCCGCCCACTCCTTAGCGGTCAACTGTCAACGGTCATCGGTCAAACGTGTGACTTGTCCTGCAATGCTGGAGAGATGACAGATGATTCCACGCACATCCCGTAAAACTTGCTTGACTACAAACCACCAACTATCCCTCGACCCTCTTCACCTTCTTCGCCTCCATTCAGAGACCTGATACCCCCTTTCTACCCGCCCCCTTCTGAAATACCACTGAACACCCGGCCTCCTTGTGCGCGCGCGTCTCAACACCGCCTTCTCGACTCAAACTCCTGCTTCTGCGCTTCTTCAAGAAGCTGCTGCGGCTGCTAGGCGATCTCTTCACGACGAGACAGGAACGCAAAAGAAAACACACCCCGCCCCCCCCCCACGATCTGCCCACACGTCTCCCCAGCCCTTCCAAGATGGGCGCCGCCAAGAATGCCCTCTATTTCATATTCCACCCCAATCAGCTCCGCAGCGTAATACAATGGTACGCTCTGGCGCATTGCTGTCTCTCTGCCCCCGCCCCCGCCCCCGGCCTCCTCTCTGCTCTGATCCGTCCGCAGCTAATCCTCACGCTGCAGGAAGGTCTGGCACGACCCGGTACATCGCCGCGACCTCAGCAAGGAGACTGCGACAGAAAAGTCTTGTTTCCACTTCCTCGACCTGACCTCCCGGAGCTTCTCCGCCGTCATACAGGAGCTCAACCCGGAGCTCCTCCTGCCCATAACCCTCTTCTACCTGGTCCTGCGCGGCCTCGACACCATCGAAGATGACATGACCCTCGACATCCAGAAGAAGCAGCCTCTGCTGCGGAACTTTCACGAGAACATGGAGATCGACGGGTGGACCTTCACGGAGAACGGACCCGACGAGAAGGATCGTGAGCTGTTGGTACACTTTGACGACGTCATTGTCGAGCTCAAGAAGGTCAAGAAGGAGTACTATGCCATCATCAAGGACATCACCGTCAAGATGGGCAACGGCATGGCTGACTACGCCCTCAACGGAGATCTGAACGAGTACGGCGTCGTGTCGACCAAGGACTACGAGCTGTACTGCCACTACGTCGCAGGTCTGGTCGGCGACGGCCTCACCCGCCTGTTCGTCGAGTCCCAGCTCGCTAACCCCGCGCTGCTCGAGAGGCCCCAGCTCACCGAGTCCATGGGCCAGTTTCTGCAAAAGGTCAACATCACCCGGGACGTCCGGGAGGATTTTGACGAGGGCAAGAAGTGGTGGCCCAAGGAGATCTGGAGCAAGCACGTTGACAGCATGGCGGACCTCTTCAAGCCCGAACAACGACAGAAGGCGCTGTGGTGCCTCTCCGAGATGATCCTGAACGCCCTCCAACACGCTGATGAGTGCTTGTATTACATGGCAGCCATCAGGGACCAGAGTGTGTTCAACTTTGTGGCGATTCCACAGTCCATGGCCATCGCGACGCTGGATGCTCTCTTCATGAACCCCGCCGTCTTCGAGAAGAACGTCAAGATCACCAAGGGCGACGCCTGCCAGCTGATGATAGAGTCGACACAGAACCTGAGGCTCGTGTGCGATGTCTTCCGGCGATATGCCCGGAGTATACATCGGAAAGCCGACCCTAGGGATCCAAATTACATGGCGATTTGCATCCAGTGCGGCAAGGTACGTAGGCGGAATGTTGGAGACGGTGCCACACCTTCACCCCTTTAGGGTCCCTAACATTTTCGGCAGATCGAGCAGTTCATCGAAAGGATCTTCCCTTCGCAGGACGTGGCCAAGCTGTCGGCAGAGGAAGAGGCCAAGGCCAAACAACGAGAGATAGAAAAATCCACGGATCAGAAGGAGGCCCTGATCCTCATCGGTGCTGTCCTCTGTGTGCTCGTCTTTGTTGGGGCGTTGATGGTAGGTCTGCCCGGACGAAGGCCGAGCTCGCGCACACCACGATCACTAACAGCGGACAGATCGGCCTTGCTTGGTTCATGGGAGCCTATTTCGGCGGGGGCGCGGAGATGCCCAGCTTGAAGAAGTTGGCCACAGCCGGCACGCCCGAAGCCGTCGGACATGAGGAGCTGTAACGATATGACGGTACCTTGACGTGTACGAAAAAAAGAATATGTGACGACTTAACGTATGGACTGCAGGCACACCGGACCACAGCCGGAAGGGGAGCATTGCTCTTCTGTATACAGGCGGATACACACATACACATGCATCTCCAGGCAGGACTGGACATGTGCTTGATACTAATGACATAATCATACCCCCTCTCCTGACCTAGGTCTCAGTCGTCTAGGGAGAGAACGTAGCCTTCAATGCAGAACATCCCCAACCTGCTGACAACGGGCTGGCTGGCTGGCGGGCTGGCTGGCTGGCAGAACAAGTGCCGTTGAGGGGGCCACGCTGGCCCCAGAGGCGTGGCGAGGAGAGGTTTAAAACAAGCATGGATGTCAAATTGCAATTCAGCCTCCCTCCATGGTTGTTATTGTGCCAAGAAATGCTGATAGCAATGATGAGGCATTTGAGGCCTGGTTTCCGGGCACATGGTGGTGGTTATCCTTGAGGCTGCCCGCCAGGATGACCACCATACATGGATTGCAGACACACATACCTAGGTTCATGGCCCTGTTTTACGAGTCCGTGCCTCGGATCTATGCATTCCAGTCTTCCCAAGGATCAAGGCCGCCGCCAACCTTTCAAGGTCAGCAATCCCAGTCCAGTATGTAGAACCGTACACTTAGCAATGCAAATGCACAAGCCAATTGCCATGGGCACAGCAGCAGAAGCCGGGCAGGAAGTTGATGAAGAGAAAAGGGGAGAATAAAAAGATATGGTACAAAGTACGGAGGACAAGGGTAGCACCGGGACACTTTAGACGAACGGGGAGGCCGCTCCTAGGCGTGTACCACTGCTACTCTGCGTGGTATCAGGTGGTAAACTTAAACTTAGATGCCAAATCTCATCTATTTTGCACACATGATGACTTGATTATCTCATGAATCGATGAGGGTTACTGTAATGCCTGTCAATCGAGGGAAAAGGAAAAGGGAAAGGGAAAGGGGGAGGAGTCGTGCTTACATAAGAAGCAGTCCTCCCCTGGCCGACATCCAACCAGCAAAAGCGACGGGGACGGGGACAAGGACAGGACAGGACAGGACAGGACAGACCATCAACCAACGACGACATTCCGTGACTTGACCATTCCATCCCCATCACATCAACCCGCAGGCCTCGACTTCTTGTTCCTCGCCTTGCCCACTCTCGCGGCATCTCCGCTCGCCGGCACACGGCCCCTTTTGCATTGGCGACGCACCTGCTGAATCGACGTGCGGCGTGCCTAACCTTGTGGACGTCCATGCAGTCTCGCTGCTGTTGTCCCAGCTGCACGAAGGGGGGGGGGTTCGATGTTGAGAGCTGCAGTCGTTGGGTCCCGCTCGTCCCCTCGCCGACCACTCCATCCATTCAGGCCGTCTGCTAGGACGGGTACCGGAGAAGGAGTGCAGACGACACGGGGCTCAGGACACTTGGACATTTGGCTGTCGTGATTCGATTGGCAGTTTCATCCGCGACCGCCGCCGCCGCCGCCTCATCGGATGGTCTCGCTTGCTTGGAGGTCTCGAGCCCGCTTGCCCTTCCTGAGGCCCTCATCGGCAGAAGAAACACAGCATTGTACACTTCCACACCACGTCACGTTTAGCCATCGCATCTCATCTCCTCCGCCCGCCCGCCCGTCACTCTTCAGCTCTCGCTCAAGGTCAATCCGGTTCCTCGCTCACAGTAGGGGCCCCATAGTTCCTCGTCTCGACTGAGTCGCGTGGCCAGCTCCAGGTAGTTTCAACATGGCCACTCTTCAGGTTGGCGCCGCGGACCTGTCGGCAACCAAGAAGAAGGCGGTCGAAGATGCCGACAAGACGCAGCAGTCCATTGTGCGCGAATGCGCCGAGGCTGGCAGAGAGCCCCCTCCCTATGCCCTGTCGGAGCTCATCGGCAAGGGCAGTTTCGGCCGCGTCTACAAGGCCAAAGCATCCGGCTCTGGCCAGCTCGTTGCCGTCAAGATCATCAGCATCGACGAGGGCGACAGCCTTGCCCCAGGTGCCGCCGACACTTTCAAGGACATCCTCAAGGAGGTCAACACCCTGAAGAAGCTCGGCAACAGCGGCGCCAAGAATATCAACACCGTCATCGAGACCCTGCTCGTCGGCCCGGCCATGTGGATCGTCACCGAGTATTGTGGTGGCGGCAGCGTTTCGACCCTGATGCGCCCCTCCGGAGGACTGCCCGAGAAATGGATCATCCCGATCCTGCGCGAGGTGGCGGAAGCACTGTACTGGGTTCACAAGGAGGGCATCATCCATCGTGATATCAAGTGCGCCAACGTTTTGGTGACCGAGAAGGGCGGTGTCCAGCTGTGTGACTTTGGTGTTGCTGGTATCATCGAGACCAAGTTCGACAAGAGGAGCACAGTCACCGGCACCTTGAACTGGATGGCCCCCGAGCTCTTCGACATGTCTGTGTCGTACGGCACCGAGGTCGACATCTGGGCTTTTGGTTCTCTTGCCTTCGAGGCAGCCACCGGCCTGCCGCCGAATGCAAAAAACATGGCGAGGATCGACATCCCCCAGTTCGGCTCCTATCTGAAGCAGCACTGCCCACGCCTCGAGGGTGACCAGTACTCTGATTACCTCAGGGACCTGGTTGCATTCTGCATGTCCGAAGACCCAAGAGACCGTCCGTCCATTGCCCAAATTCAGAAGCACCCGTACATTAACAACACGGCCCGGGACTATCCGACCGAGTCGCTTGTCATGCTCGTCAAGGCTTATCGACTGTGGGAAGTGCAAGGCGGGAACAGAATGTCTCTATTCAACGCAGGGGGCGCCCAGAGCCTAGCCGGCGAGGAAGGTCCAGGCCCGTCTGATGACGACGGCTGGGAATTTGACACGATGACGGGCGACTTTGATGTCCCACGTCTTGGAGACACAGAAGCCAAGGCCGTCTACGATGCATACGGGCCTCGTGTCTCGATGATGCCTCCTCCTCCGAGGGAATCCAGCCGTCGCCGTCCGCCGCCAAACATGCCCAAGCTCAAGGGTCCCCTCGAGAAGGCCTTCGATCCCAACACCATCACCAACTATGAAGACAATTCTCGACTCTTCTATGGCAGGCCAATGCCGACTTCCGCGCCCGAAATGGGCGCGGATAACGGGGGGGCGGCCAGCAATGAACAGCCTCGAGACTCCCTGATCGACCTCGATATGTCTCTAGACGGCGACAGGCTCTCGCGGTTTGCAGACATGGACGGCGAGACTATTAAGACTAGCAATCGGCCAAAACACGAAACGATCCGGGAATCTGGCTTGATCGACCTCGACATGTCACTGGATGGTGACCGGCTATCCCGGTTTGCTGAAATGGACACTATTAGGGCCAGTCGTACCAGTATCAGACCACTGGGGAGAAGCCAGACAGCGTTGGACCGTCACCGCACCCAGGACTGGACCTTCCCAGGGGCTGCCAACGACGAGCTGTTCTTGGAGGATCCCGAGGATCCCCCTGAGCATGGTCGTCAACGGGACAGTCAGCTGTACAGGAGCCATTCCACCACAGGTCAGCGACGCACCCAGGACTGGACCTTTGCCTCTGTGGCGTCGCAGATGTCCTCCGACCGTCGGCCAGAGATGGGGCGGAGTCATTCGAGTCTAGATAATCGACGTACTCAGGAATGGACCTTTGCGAGTGCGACGTCCGCCAACTCGCGCCTAGGTGGTGAATGGTTTCAGTCGAACGAAGAAGACGACTACATGGCTCTGGACGCACTGTCTCATGGCGAGACGGCGCATCACCAACAGCAGAACTCACTGGCTGTGGACCTCCCGCCGCGGGCTGCGACAAGCCTGGAAGTCAGTCGCTTCTCATCGTCGAGCCTCATCGACCTCGACGTGAGCCTAACCAACCAAGGAGGCGAGCTGCTGCGTCCCTCCACGGGGGTCCCAGGCCCGGGGCCGTCCGACCCCTGGATGCCTCTCTTCAGGACACAACAGCCCTCGTTCGGACTGTCCAGTAATGATTCCCTTCCTTCTTCGAGCAGGGAGCCCTCTCTGTACGTTCCAGACGACGCCATCCCCAGGAGCAACAGAGAACCCTCCCTCTACATAGCAGAGGAGGCCATCCCGAGGAGCAACCGGGAGCCCTCACTGTACGTAGGCGACATGAGCCCGAACGGGTCGTTCGCGGTATCGGAGAGAGAGCCGTCGATTTATGTTCCTGATGAGTTCGGCCTTGGCCTTGGGGCAGTGCCATCCACACCTACCTCGGATGAGATGGTCATGACTCCTCCTTCTGACACGAATGACACTCTGGGTGATGCAGGCGTGCAGGTCAATGGCAGTCATGTATCTATCACGGTGGAGGGGTCGTCGGATGGGGACTCGGACGCGGTCGCGATGCCGGCGCTCCCGTACATGCCGAGGCCGCCGACAGTGAACGTGCTACAGGGCACTGGCACGCAGGACGAGGTCAAGGACGAGCTGCAGCGGATGATCCGCAGCCTCCATGAGCACCTCCAGTACACATCTTCCGTGCTGCGGACCTTTCCGACCCGCTCGGGGCAGTCGGACCATGCCTCTCAGCGCGAGGTTGTTATGTGAAAAGGGCATGCCGCAATACGATACTATCAGTTTGAAGCATATGTGGGCCACGCCTTGTTGTTCTCTGGCGCCACCAATCCATTTCTAAGCTGGGCGTTCCGGTATTCTCATGAGTGTTTTCAAAGACCTTGGCTGATCCACATCGTTCATGGGACGTGTCGGGCACTGCGGCATGATGGGTCTTCTAAGCCTTGGGGGGTTAACCAAGTAAGGAGCGTCAGAGTGTGACCAGCCTAATTCATAATGATAAAACCTTCTCGTCTTGAGAGAGTTCGCTTCCACATCTGAGGTGTCGTGAACATTAAAGTATATTTTCAGGGCCACCGTGTCTAGCATTTGGGTGGGGTCCCTTCAGATGATCGAAATATTGTCCATCTATCCATTTACAACGCCCTCGCCCGCAATGTAGATGGCACGAATGCATGGGATGTGAGAAACAAGCCGCGTAATGCTGGTGGATGCCCCCCACCCGGTGAGAATGCCGAGATGCCCTCGCCGCCCCCCCCCCCCCCAAAAAAAAAGCCTTCCACCTGCTGGCTTCCTACCTAGATCCGCTTCGCCCTCGCCTGCACGCCGTTGTTCGCAATCAGGCTCGTCGTCAGCTTCGCATTCCCCTGCACAGCCGCGTTGGTGGTATTCGCGAGGCCCTGTATCCTCGCGGCGACGGCGTCGATGTTCGTGATGTTCTCCAGCCGCATGAGGTACGCCGCGAGGCCCGCGATGTGCGGGCACGCCATGCTCGTGCCGCTCAGGGTCCTGGTGGCGGTGGTGCTCGCGATGCCGACGCTCTGGACGTTGACCCCCGGGGCGAAGACGTCGACGAGCTGGCCGAAGTTGCTGAACGAGGCCTTGGCGTCGGTCCGCTGGTCGATGGCGCCCACGGTGATGGCGCCGGCGGCCGACGCCGGCGAGTCGTTGGCCGCGTCGGTGTTTTCGTTGCCCGCGGCCACGACGGGGACGACGCCCGCCGCGCGGAGGGCGTTGATGGCCTGGTTGATGGCTGCGGATTTCGAGCCGCCGACTGTGCAGGTTCCCTTGTCAGCTAGGCCCTTTTCTCCCCCGCCCCCCTCCCCCGTAATGTGTGTGCCTGTGAGTGAGAGAGACCTACGTGACATGTTCATCACGGACTTGCCCGAGAGACCATTCTGGCTGGCCATCTGCGCGACAAAGTTCATCCCGCTGAGGACGCCGGAGTTGGTGCCGGCACCCCGGGCATCCAGGACCTTGACGTCTTAATCAGCGAGCGTCTTAATCAGCGAGCCTCGGCGAGCGACCATACCTTGACGCCGACGAGGGAGACCTTCTTGGCCACGCCGAAGGTCATGCCCCCGATCGTGCCCGCAACATGGCTCCCATGGCCGTTCTCGTCCGTATTGTTGGTGTTCACGGCGTTGAACGCGACCGTCGCCCTCCCCCCAAATTCAGTGTGGGTTGTCATAATTCCTAGAGAAAACGTACGGATCAATAATCAGGTTCAAGAATTCGTCAAATTCGGAGAAAGTTAGGCCCGAGTCAGAGTGGGACGGCTCAATATATGTACCTGTATCAACCACAAAAGCCGTGATCCCCTCTCCAGCGCTGTCGTCGAAGATGTACTGGGGCGTCTTGGCCGGCTGCGGTGCTGACAGGCGAGCCAGACCGCTCGTAGAGTTGGCTTGCCTGACCAGCGCATCAAGGTAGACGTAGGCGTCGGCCTCGATGAAGGCCACCTCGTCGGCGTCGTTGATCTCGATGGCCGACCTGTCGTCGGCGTCCAGCGCCATGGCCCGGACCGCCCCGATGCTGAACGTGTTGACCTTGGTGCTCAGGAAGCGCTTGTCCACGGTGCTCCGCTTGCCGAGGTTCCGCTTCGCCACGGTCGATACCCACTTCGCCTGGTGGGCGGCGACGGTCTCGTCGTCGCAGGTGTCGTTGTAGACGACGATGTATGAGTTCGCGATGATGTTTTTGGCGTCCGGGTTCGCGATGGGCACGCCCATGAACTGAGGTGCCTCTCTTCCGGTGAACCGTCCAGGAACGGGCGAGGGATTTGGGGCGGGGACTCCTGCCGCAAGGGTGACTAACAGACCAAAGATCTGGAGGAAGAAGGAGGTCGGTGCCATGACGAAAGGTGAGGAGGTCCAGGGGGACCGAGAACGGAAGGCTGTAAAAAGAAATAAAAAAAATAAAAAAAGAAGAGAACTTTGGGTATCTCAAAATATGAAGGCAGCAGACCGGCGCTTGCAAGAGAAACTTATCAGACCTCCTGGGCGGAAAAAAAAAGTCGAGAAGATAGCTTGCTCGCAACTCCCTACAGCCAAGTCCCTGTCTTGTCTAAAAGTAGGAAAAGACAATGATAGAACTGGTCGAGTAGATGAGCAGGTGGGCAATAGAGACAGAAAGTGAGAAATAGGGAGTCGGTCAGTCAGAGGCACTCCGCCAGGTTGAATAGAGAACAATAGGGAAGAGGAAGCAAACAATAAGACTTCTCGGGCGAGGAAAGGAGCAGAATGAAGAACCATTCCCACGAGGTCATTGTTGCTCCACCAGTCGCAGGAACCAAGGAAAAAGGATTGCGTCTCCCACCTCAGGAGCTGCAACAAACCGACAGAATGAGCAAGGCCGGCGCGCATTTCGAGTGCGCACAATGCCATGAAGCGACTATGTTGTGCGCCAGCGACCCAGGAGCACCACCATGTGTGTCGCAGGAGGAACTTGGCATATTGGCATAGTGGGGCCGAGTGCAGGGCTGGTACCTAAACGCAAAGGTAAGCGCGTGCGACAGCGAGGTAGGGTGCGGGAAGAATTGTGTACGTGTGAAGTACGAGTTGGTGCCACAGGAGGCTCGTACGCGAAAAGGTGTTTGGCAGCCTTTCCTCCGACCCTGCCAAGTCAAACGTGTGGCAGCGCCCTCGGTGCCCAGGTGAGGGCGGACGAGGCGCGTGCATTGTGTGTGTCTCCCGGCCCACCGCGCGCCTGGACGGGGGCCCCGGGGAAGCGGGAGAGGATCTCGCCTGCGCGCCAGCCCAGCCAAGGACTATTATGTCCCTCCCGTTTGACTGTCGCTCCCGCGGTCTGGCCCACGGGGCGGCTGTTTGTGGGCTCGAGTGGGAAGAGCAATGTTCAGATTGTTTGTCCGTCACGACAGTGGAGAGCGCAGTCGATTCGCCCAACAGTCCCAAAAATCCTCATTCGCACATTCCGAGGACAAATGTCGGTCGGACGCCCGAGGCTCTTGTGAGGAGCATCGCGAGACGGTCTCTCTGAACGGCAACAACGCAACACCCGGTGGCCCGAGGGCCTCGGCGCGTGCATGCGGCGGCGGCCTGTTGAAGGCCTCCTGTGGGAGGAGCTCTTGTGATGTTCAGTCTCCTGTGGTCGTGTCTGTCTCCGAAACCAACAACGGCCTCCCGAGTCCATCCAGTCGGCTGGGTGGGCAGAGCGGTCTCAGGCCACTGGACTTGGGTCGGCTGGGCATGGGGAGTGTCTGGGGAAGTCTATTGAACTTGGGAAGGTGACGAGTGTCGGATGGGAAATCCCATGCGCCCGGCGCCAAACAAGCTCGACACTTGTGCCAGCGCGTCGGCAGCCGAGTGCTTTTGTGCATGGCCGCCTGGGCGCCTGGGCGCCTCCAGGGCAGAGGAAGGATCTGATGGGCATTCACGATTCACGCATCACGTCGTCTAGGTGAGAGGTCAGCACAAGCGATCGCGGCTCAATCCGGCGGTTGTCAAGCGCCGGTGCCAAGCGAGGCGGGAAGTCAAATCGACCGAGATGTTTTGCTGCGCCAAGAAGGAGGTTTCCTGTCCGCCCGCGAGTGGAATGTGCTCCTCAGCAGCAGCAGCAGCAGCAGCAGCAGCAGCAGCAACATTTCCGCCTCCTCTTGACACACACACACACACAACATCGAAGAGGAAATCCTTGTCCACCAGACGAGAGGCCTCAGAGCTGCCTGGGCCGGGCACGAGGACCAGTCCCACTTGGACAGCGTGGTCCAAGTAAGTACCGGTAAGTATATGTCGAATCGAGGGTGTGTGACAACAACCTACTTGGAACAATGTCGACAAGAGACTGTGGTCGAGGCCTACCTAGGTAAGCAACGGTCACGAACATCAAAGTGATGAAGCCACGAGAAGGATGCCGGAGTGTGCTCTGCCAATAGTCGCCCGTGACATGTAACGCTGCAACAGATCTCGGGCGCACAGATGCAACTACGGGCGCCATGACCACCACGCATTGAGCCGCACGTGGACATTGAACCACGGCAGTTGCAGGGCAGGGTAGGGCAGGGCAGGGCAGGGCAGGGCAGGGCAGGGCGGCCTGGACCTCGTGACATGAACGGGCGATGCAGAACGAGGGTTACTCATCTGACAATACAGTAAATAGTAGTAGTAGTTAAAAAATAAAAATAAAAGTAAAATAATAATAATAATAATAATAATAATAATAATAATAATATAAAATATTAAAATATTAAAATATTTGAGCATTGGACTGGTCGATGAGAGAAGGAATTCAATCAAACTTCAGGCCAGGGCCACCGGATGGGAAACATGTGCGCATGTGTCAACGGCCTGATATTGTATATAGGATCCACACGACCCACACGCGAACCTTCCAACATCGAATATTGAAACCCTCTCGCACCCCATTCATGCGCTGTTCACGCCATCGTCGGAGCAGCACAGACATCTCTACCATACTCAGGCCACAGGACGGGAACAGCGTCTTCTGTTTGCCGGATGACGTCCAGCTATTGGACACGCAATGTTTGTTTTCGTAATGACGCATAAAGTTTGTCATTTTATTACTCGTCTGGGCAATCTGATGGTGTCAAGTTGTCTGTCGATTCTGGACCAAGAACGCAGCAGACGAGGGTTAGGGTACGGAAGACCTTTTCTGGATCTAAGCCAGTCCAGCCCAGCCTCCACCATGCACCCAAGCTCGGGTCACACGCCCAACTCATACGGGGCGTGGGCGTGGGTGAAACGGTTTCAGCATTTTTGTTTTCCACCCCAGGAGCAAGGAGAAAGAAGCAGGAAGAAACCATTGAAGGAGCATCATTCTTCTCCATATATGAACCCCTCTGCCCCTCCGCCAGTCCTGTCCAGTCCAGTCCTGTCCTGTCCTGTCCAGACCTGTCCTGTCCAGACCAGCCCGTCAGGCCCGTGCGTGTCGTGATCATCTCGACGGGGTCCGTCGGAGGAGACATTGCATCTGCAGCTAGCAGGCCGTGCATGTCGTTCTCGCCTCGATGATGGCTGGTTGCCGATGGTTCATCGTTGATCATCTGCAACGTCCTTAGTCGTCCTGTCAGTCCACTGTGGGCGGACCGGTACCTTGTATAGTCATCAATTGATCGATCAGTTCTGCCGGTGGCATGTGATTGGGTCTAGATATATAATCATGACTTGTTGTTATAGTGTCCCAGGGAATGAATGGCCTGGAGGCCGGGGTCCAAGGTTTCTCTCACAGCACGCATGTGCAGCCACCACCAGCTCAGACGCTCAAACTGGTTGGCATTGAATTTGATTGACACCACCTCTCGACCAATACAACCTTGGAACTTTGCACAGCCTCCTCCTCTCACCCTTCCGCATCTGCCCCCCCCCCCCCGGGGAGGCTCGTAATAAAACCACCCAATTTCCCCTTAGCCGCCGGCGCTTGCTGCTGTCATTGCGGCAGACGTGCATTCACCGACCAACAACGGCCCATGTACATTCCTTCGTTTATCGATTTTGTTTTATTTTATTTTATTTTATTCTCATTCTCATTTTTCATCTTCACTTTTGCTCCAGTATTCTGTACATCTCCTCGGTGCTGCCCAGGGGAACAACACCGACGACGGCAATAACAACAACAACAATCATCATCATCATCATCATCACAGCATTAACAGTCGACATAACCAACCCCACCTATCACACCCGGGTCTGAGGATAGCACAGATGGTCGGACGTCCATCCGCCAGCACCCTGTCTGCCTGTCTGCAATCTGATGACTCTCAAGAGTCCATCAACAGATCTTATTAGCCGTACAGCGCACGAAACCTGAACCTGGACCCTTGGCCAACCCCTGCCGGCCAAGTCTCTCAAGTTCTCTCTGCCTCTCTGTCCGCACTCACCACAGTGCCTCTCGCGCGGACCCGTCGACCTGTGTTCTCTGCACACACTCTGCAGTGCTTCGTACCGACCTCTCCAGCGCCGTTTCTGCTTGGCTCGTTCCCGATCTAGATCTCCCGCCTCAAGCTTGCGCCCACTCTCTGCCCGAGTCTGCCCTACATCGCGCCTGGGCCCTGCCTGGAAGGATCCTGTGGACTTGCTTGGCCTCGGGACTCTCAGAGGTCCTTGGGCTTGGAGTTGTGCTTGGGCTTGGGCTCTCCGTTGGCATCTCTGGGTATTACATATTATTAGGTTTGGGTTTCGATTCGGTTCACCACCTCGCTGGGACCACGTCCGCTCACTCGGGTGGAGTCACCGCCGGAAACAAACACAATCCTCCCTGGACCCTCCCCCCCCCCAGGCCTTCTTTCTCTCCCGACTTCTCCTCCCTTCTTCTCCCTCCTTTCGGTGCTGGGTCATCAAGAGGAGTCCAAAATCTCTTTTTCATTCCTTCCCCCTTCCTTCTGCATCTCCGACCGACCGACCGGTTCGACCCGACCCGACTCGACTCGACTCGACTTGACCAGAACAGAACAGACCAATCCAGACCACCGACCACCGACCACCGACCAAACCCCCCCCCCCCGCGCCTCTCGTTTCATACCTCCTCCGAAGCCTCAGCTCGTATCCATTCGAACCCACCACGCGTCTGCTACGCAGTCTCTACTGCGTCAGGTCTCACCACCACAGCCTCCTCTGCTCTCGGACTTGCGCGGGGCAGCATGAGGACCGAACCTCCTGATCCAAACTGACACCACCCGCTTTCCACCCCACCCCGATCCGACATCATGTCCCCCAGGGAGCCGACCATCTTCGTCCCGTCCGACGATAGCCACGTCGGCCCGTTGTCCATCGACACGAGGCGCTCCAGCATCGACCGCACCCCCGTCCGTGACGATGTCGGCAAGGCCGTCTCCGAGCTCGCCTCCATCATGGCAACCGCCTCCAACCCCGTCTCCCCCGGCGCCTCCAGCCCGCCCTTGACCCAGGGCCCTCGGATGCAGGACTTTGCCCCTCCCACCCGCCCGAGCAGTACGCCCTTTCCGGAACCCGAGCACGGCCAGACGGACATCCGCTGCCTCAGCTGCCCGACCGAAGCAGAAGTCGGCCACGATCACGACCACGATAATGACTTAGACTCACATGACCACCACCACCACCACCACCAGCACCTCCTCGATTCCCCCGCGCCCGGCGAAGGGACCGACCTGTCGCAGACCTCGATCGCTACCAACCTCGACGACCTACCCGCAGAGATCCACGAATGTATACTAGACCACCTGTTTGGCTACAGGGTGTCTGCCACCTCCAAGAGCTCCTTGGGCATGCCCAGCGTCACCCGCAGCTGGGGCACCGCTCTCAGGCACTCGCGGCGGAGGGAGCTCTCGTCCTTGGCCCTGGTGAGCGACAGGTGGCGGGTCCTGATACAGGAGAGGCTGTACCGGCATATCAAGATCAAGGCCACCGTGCAGTCCCTAGACGAGGCCGTCCGCTACTTCACAGACCATCCTCATCTCCGGCCCTACGTGAGGCATATCGAGCTGTGGTTCGCAGTCTTTCAGCCCAAGCAGACGGCTCTGGCGTCCTCCTCCAGCTCGGGCCTGCCGCCCGTCACCCTCGACGGGCTGACCAACGCCTCGTATGTCCTGCCCAACGACAACTGCTCGCTCGACGAGGCCTTCTACTTCGTGAGCGCCACCTTCCCCGAGATATGCGTCCTGACCTTGGAGGGCGGGGAGCGGAAGAAGGCGCCCAAGGTCCGCCACTACATCGCCGACGCGGGCCACGAGCAGCCGCTGCTGCCCAGGATACCACCCGTGCGGACGCTGGTGTGCAAGGGCCAGTGGAACCTCATCCGGAGCGACGACGACTTCCACGCCATCGTGAGTGCGCTGCCGAACCTGCAGGAATGGCACGGCAACTACAGCAAGGCCAAGTCCAAGAGCTATCTGAGCATGGCCGCCATCCTGCCCCGTCTCCCCGCCGGCATGACCAGCCTGAGCCTCAACCTGGAGGGCGTCGAATACCGGAGGGAGGTCTCCTTCCCGCCCTACTTCCTGAAGGTCTCGAGCGCCCTGCACTTTTGCAACAAGCTGGCCGCCGCCTCGACGAACCTGGAGCACTTCGCCTACACGGGGCGCGTCTGCCGGGGCTTCTTCGACCTCTTGGCCAAGCTGGCGGATCCTCGGAACACGCGTCTCAAGACAATCGACCTGACGGTCAAGAACTGCTGCAGGCACGTGAATCACTGGAACGAGTCCGGCTCGGGAATCACGGATATGAACTTCATCAATGCGTTCGAGGCGCTCGTTCTGGCGGGTATCAAGGCACTGGCGAGGCTCAAGTCGGTCGAGTATTTGAGGATACGTTATGTAGACCTGGGTATGTTTTCCTTCCCCTCGGGTTCCAGGACTTCGAGAACGTCTTGATTGGTCGCATTACTGACATGTTTCCCGTTCACACAGACTCGCCCGTGCCACCACTGAACCCTTACTTCATCCTTCGCGACGGGTGGTGTTCCGGGGTGTGGAGCGAAGCCATTGTCCGGGAACTGAACCGAACCCGGCCGGACGCACGATTCGAGGACCTCGCAGAGTCTTTTGGCGAGGTGGGCATCAACAAAGATGGCAGGATGGTCATCAGCCCCGAGTTTCCCAAGAGCAGGGTGCTCTCGCTGAAGCTCTCCAACTACGCCTACCTAGCGGGTGGTATTGCCGTACACTGAGAGAAGCTCGGTCTTGAACGGATGGGATCGAGCGGCTCGTCCGAATCAACGAGGAAGAACAGTCACAGGAACAAGGATCGATCGTCCTAGCCACTCCTTGAGTGGGTGAAGCGGCCGAGCAGATTGAAAACGAAGCAGCAAAGTTTCCTTGGGTCACGGACGGCTGCATATGGAAAGCAGAGCACGGCGTTTTTGGCTTGCCCTTAATACAGATATCCCCCTTTTGGCATAATCGGTCTCGAGGCATAGAACGGCGTTTTTTCCCGGAATGGGTTTCCCGGTCAGAGGCAGCTGGAGAGGGATGATATCGCGCGGGGCTCGGTTGAGATTGGGCACTGACGGGGGTTTTCAATATGAGCAATCTCGTCACTTGTTCGTAGCGGTTTTGGAGACAGCGGTTCTACAGCAGCAGCAGTTTGAAAAATTACCCACCACCTCGGCGGATTCCCCCTCCCCTGGGGAGCAGTTGAGCCAAAGGCCATTCTACAGTCTGCTATAGCGAATATTTCGTTTCATAGAAGAACTACACCTCCTGCGTGAACAGGGATACGCTTGTGTCACCTTTCTGTCGTCTCACTCGATGCAAGTCGTTGGATGTGTCTTGTGGACAGGTTACTTTTGGAGTGTGTCCCCCATGCTAAGCTCTACGCAAGGTCTCCAACAATCACCCCTAATATCCAACAGTTGGCGAGGAAGAAGGCCAGCGCCGACATCCACAGGCCCGGCACGAAGGTGCTCCGGCCCAGGAACTCGAGCTGAAAGCCCTGCTGCAGCCAGGCCGCCTGGGTGAGGACCCACAGCGCCAGGGCCGTGATACCCAGCTTCGGACGGCTGAGGAAGGATGACCGAGGGAGGTAGAGGGGGAGGAAGATCATGTACCAGAGGAAGTACTAACACGAGCAGCCACATCAGTACGATGACCCCAAGGTAGGGATCGGGGTCCGGCTCGGACCGGAAGGGATAGCGGGTAGACATACCTGACTTGTGCAGACCTTGTTGAAGGTCACGAAGACCCACGTCTGCGCCAGCATGGTGGTCGCGAGGTCCTTCTTGGCCGTGGCGAGCGGGACGAGGATGCAGGCGAGGAGGAGCTGGGGCAGGAAGGCCACGGACTCGATCCTGAAGCCCGCGTCGCCGGGGCGGGCCGAGGTGAGATACAGAAGGATGTTGTAGGGGCTGAAGTTGTGGCGGTGATCGATGCGGGTGACGTGGTGGAGATAGGTGTGCACGAGGAACGGGCGGCGGTACATGGCGTACATGACTAGGTTGAGCCCGACGAAGGTGGCGAGGCTGACAAGGGCGAGCTTGAGGCGCGGCGCGGTGAGGAAGGCAAACGCGGCGTCGACGGGCGACGATTTCTTCTTTCCCTGCGCGGAGACAGTCTCCTCCTCTCCCGGCGGAGCCCGGCGGGTCGCCATCCTCTCGTCGTCCATCCACCACACGATCGCGGGCGCGTAGACGAAGGGGTAGATCTTGAAGTGCACGCCCAGGCCCAGCAGCAGGGCCGCGAGGGTGACCCTCCGCGACAGGACGGACCACAGCAGGGCCATGACCATGACGGCCAGCAGGCCCTCGGAGCTACCGCGCGTGCTGATGGTGGCGACCATGGGGTTGAGCAGCCAGATGGCGGCGAACTTCCTCGCGCGGTCGGCGTCCATGGCGGCGGAAGCCCCTCCTCCTCCTCCTCCTCCTCCTCCTCCTCCTCCTCCTCCTCCTCCACCCCGTCTCATGGTGAGCACCTCGACGATCAGCCAGCCGGCGACGAGATCAGCCAGGGCGAACAGGACCTTGCCGAAGGAGAAGTAGGCCACGGCGAGCCAGTGAGACTCGGCGGTCCACGTGGTGGGCAGCAGCATCCACGACAGCAAGGGCGTGTAGCGGTACGTCTCGCGTGCGTAGGGGCCCTGGGGGTGGCCCTGGGAGACGAACCGCGCCGCGTCGGTAAAGACCAGGTAGTCGATATCTGTGTACTTGAGGGGTGAGTTTGCGTCCTGCCAGAGGCCGTAGAGCAGCATGACGGCGCGCAGGGCGGTGGCGAGGGCGTAGAGGGGGAGGGAGCTGGCGAAGAAGGACGAGACGAGGCCGGCTGCAGCGCCCTTGTCCGCCGGCGTGGGAGGCGCCATGTGTGGGAGCGAGTGTGGAGCAGGGTGGAAGGCAAGTTGGGCGTGACTGCAGTGAGTGAGTCGCCTCTAACGACGTTTATTCGAAGGATTCAATCACCAGCTTGGGGGGTGGTGGCTCTGTAGCCATGGTTGCGCGTGAGGTGAGAGGATGGGCGTGTTTGGACCTGTGGTCGGATTTGGAGCGCCAGGCGTGCAGGCTTAGTGGCGCGTCAAGATCGGCTGTCCACTTGCGCTCTAAATTTCCAGCGGCACGGGTCGTCCCAGGGGCGTGGCATGCGTGGGTTGGCGGCAGCTTGGGGGGGCCTGGGAGGGGTGACAGGGGGGCCGGGGGGAGGGTCTTGGTCTATCCAGGAAGGTGGGTCTTGTGCGAGTTAGTACGCAGTTATGGAGAGACGCAGTGGAGTCTTCAGCCTCTCAACCTCTCTGTCTCTGACCTAACCCAACTCACGATGACGGAATAAAGCCCAGGGTCAGCCCCAAAACGAAAAAGATGGACCCTGCAACATTGGCCGCGCAGAATCTCGACACGAGCAGCAACGTGCACAGGTCCCACAAGATGCCTGGCCAGAAGAGAGATTTCCGAGGCAAGGCCAAGGCCAACGAGCCGCCCAAGGTGCGCAATGAGTTCACGCCCATCTTCGAGCGCTTTCGCGACGAGCTCGACGAGCACCACGACCGCAGGGAGAGGATCATCAAGAACTCGAGGGACATCACCGGCCTGAGCAAGAAGATGTGAGTCGCCGCTGCCTGGCTGCGAGCTGCGAGCTGTCCCTCGTGTTCGTCGTGGAATTCAAGCCAGAGAAAGGTCAGTTAGCTGACTTCAAGACTGCCAACATGCAGAATCTTCTCACTGCAGCGGTATGCTACTACTATCCAGTGTGCCATGTTGACCTCACTAACATGCCCATTGCCCTGCGCAGAGTCCGCAAGATCCAGCCTGACCTGCCGGACTACATCGAAAGGGACATCCAGTCCCGTCTGGATGAAATCTCCAGGCTGCTCTCTGCCATGGCCCCGGAGGTCCAGGGCATCAACCGCTACCGCTACTCACGACAGATGAGCTGCGTCGAGGAGCTCATCGAGGCCCTCACTTTTGCCCACTACCTGCGCACCCAGAGTCTCATGGGCTACCAAGAGTCTGTCGATAAGGTCGCAGAACTCTCCAACCACACCCACCAGACTCAATCTGACCAGATGGAGGTCGACGGAGATGGCCCTCCCCCTGTCCGGACGGCGCAGCCACCTGTGCACGTCACAGAGCAGGACTACCTCATGGGCATCTTCGACCTGTCTGGCGAGATGATGCGCTTCGCCACCGTCGTTGCCGCGCTCAACGGCACCGTGGCGGGCGGTCCCACTCCGGAAGCCGGGCGCGACCGGACCATCGTCGAGGACATGCAGAACCTGGGCAGCTTCTTCGAGATGCTGCCTCAGCAGTATAACAGAACTTACCAGCAGAAGCTGGAGGTTCTGAGGCAGTCGGTCCTCAAAGTCGAGAGGCTGGGCTATGGCCTGAAGGTTCGTGGCAGCGAGCGTCCCACGGGATGGATGCCTGACACGAACGATGAGGTGCCTGATACTGAGGACTAGGACGCTCCTGGCCTCCCTGCTGTTGCTTTAGTTTGTTCAAGTGTCTTCGCCGTGTGGAACAAGATGCTGCAAAGCCGGAGTTGTTTATTGTAGATGCGCTGAGCCGTTTACAGAAAACTGACGGGCTATTTCATGTGAGGGCTGTGGGCACCTATGTTCTAGATACTCTGATGCCCTTTGACTCAAGTAGCCAATACTACTACCCCGCAAAGATGGCTGTTCGACCGGAGAGGAGAGATCTTATCCGTCACTGCCAGGTCCACTCACCGTTACACTGCACAGCTGTGTTGATCAAGCTCCGCCGCCCTCGTGTTAAAATTTTTGCTACTGCGTGTGGCTACTCTTTGGGGATTGAGGCCTCGTTTCACGTTGTGTAAGTTCGACCTTTGGCAGCATGGCAGCAGACCTGGTGATAGATTGACGTGTAGCTCTGTTGTATGTATGAGTTATAAACAGATGCTCTAATTAGTATACCGAATGACAATTGATCGAAACGCGGGCTGCGCGCCGTGTAAAGGTAACAAAGCAGACCCGCCTTCTAACAAGTAATACAGTTGAACTGCAGAGGTACAACAACCCAGAAGAAGACAACAGAGAAAGAGGCACCTCACCCGCCAGAACAAGTGCCGCATCTCGCCAAAGGCGGACGCACTCCTCCAGCGCAATCTAATTAATCCTAAATTCAAGCGGTCATCTGGTGCCTGCGGTCGACCCCGCACGCCTTGTGTATACTATCAGACAGCCTGTATTCATCGCCCGGGAGAGCTCTCTCAGGCGTGTAGTATAATCTTGCAAGGTCTTCCAAGCTGCTCTTGCTTAGGCGGTCCACCCCGCGGCGACATTTATAGAAACCCACTCATGGATGAGTCCTGGGCACGACTGCTCTTCAAGCCTTCTCTCCTGCAGCCTTCTTTCTGATCCACCATTTCCTCTCCCGTTCTAGCGCATATTGGATATAGACGTATGTACAGATGGCCCAGGAGATGATGAACATGAAAAGGACACCAAATGAGAGCCCGAATGCGATATGGAATGGATTGTTCCAGATCACGGCCGAGAGACACCCCAGGTAGACCATGAACCCAGAGCACCACCATACCGTCAGCTCGAAGAGCATCTTCCGGAACATGATCGAAGAGTCGTATCTCTGCCTGTAGCGAACCCGGAAATCTCGGCGTTGCCACCCGTCGACGGCGAAGAAATCCTCGGCAGCGTAAAAGACCAGAGGCCGCATGGTGTGGCCTCTCTTTTCCGAATTGATGCGGACGGGCGCCTTGAACGGAATGAGGCTCAGCAGCGCCCAGAAGAAGAGGAAGGCCATGTATATGCCGGGGGAGTAGAGGTACAGCTCCGGGATGGCGCGGCTGGACCCGATGATGAAGGGGATGAGGCCGGCGACGAGCGCGGCGGCGTAGATCCACGAGGTCGCATCCAGCTCCCACCAGTGTTTCGACAGCAGAGGCGCACACTCATCTCTGTATTTGATGAGACGCCACACCCGTACCACGAGGATATACGCCTCACCGACACCAAACGATGCGACAGCCCAGCCGAGCACATCCTCTTCGTATCCAGGTTCTAATGGGTGGTCGCTCAGCCAGGCGTAGTAGATGATACAAGGGATGATGAGATCGCAAGCGATGATGACAAAGGGTCCCAGGATGATGGAGACCTGATCTTTGGCGGGGACGTCTTCCGTGAGCTTCTGCATCTCCGGGATTGCCACGACTGGCAGAGCATCCGGGTTCTCGAAGAGGTAAGACGTCGGCCTGAAGTCGGCGGGGCGCGCCTGTTTTGTCTTGGCTGCTGCACCACCTGGGAGAGATGGCCCTCCTGTGGCATCGTGAAAGACCTCGTCTCCGGGTCCAGCTCCCTGCTGAGGGGCGTTCTCCGTCGCGGTGTCCGAGCCGCTGGAAGCTGCTGACCTCGAACCATGGCCTCTCACACCTGCAGCCCCGGTGTCTGTCATGGCGAGCTGAGACCTGAGGCCTGAGGAGGAAAGGTTGTGGGGGAGAAGGGTGGGGGGAGGAGAGGAGGGGGGGATTTGGGTTCCGCAGACCGTCTCGCGGCGCTCGCTGCCTTCACCCCGTGTCCACGTTGAACGAACCTCGATGGATTGCTTGGTGTCCACTCTGCCCTCGTCGTTGGTGTCGACCCTGCTCAGCTTTCTGCTTCGTGCCACAAGGGAGGCGATCCCACAAATTGTCTCTTCGAGCCGGTGTTGAGTCGCAGGGCAGGGCAGGCGGAAAGGGGCCGACGCAACGAGGGACGATCCGGTATAACGGCGACGAGATAATACCAACAAAAACAAGGCCAGGGTCGAGGTGTGTTCTTAAGGGACCAGAGAACGGATGTCAAGGCATGGCCCGAGAATCGCATGAGGGCATTGGGCCTCAAGGGCCCCGTTCATCTTCATGCAAGCCCGAGCCCGTCCTTCCCTCTGACCCCCTCCCCGGACCTCAAAACGTCCCAAGATGCGGTCTGACCATCGGCAGGGCGGACCATCCTTGTCGTTCGGACGAATTCTCAAGGCTGACTCGACGAGCACAGCGACTGTCGCATGCTTCCTGTACAGTACTGCACCGAGATGGGCTCTCTTCCCATGTCATCCATTCATCGGCCTGCCTCTCTTGCTGCGCCAAGGAGCGTGGTGCTATTGTCGACGTTGCCATGGACTATGCCCACGCGGCAAATGGTCTTGGAATGCCGTGGTCGTCTCTCCAGCACGGGGCCTCCCGAGACATGATGTTCACCAGGCCAGGCCCTTCCCGCTTCCTGGTGTCCCGCGGTCCTGTTCTAGATCGGCACAGGGGCTGCTCTGGAGTTTTCAAGACGTCAAATGTAGGGACATGCAGGGACCTAGACAGTAGCTGTCTGGACTTATTTGACAGCCCGTACTCTTGCGCCTGAGCCGCTATCGTTATCCAAAACGCTGGTGCCGATGCAACCTTATGGGCGCTGCCGTAGTTGAGGCGTATCAGCCCGCCCCGTGCCAGTCCTAGCCTCAGCCCCTTGACTTGCCGACTGGGACATCCAGGCGTGATCTTGTTTGTTGGACGGCATTCTCGCAAGCACGGGATACCGAGGACTGGTACATAAAAAGTGGTAGTGAGGACTAGTAGGACTAGCTACTAGTCCGGCTCATGTAACATGTTCGCCAATCACCATCCAGTTTCCCGAAATATACCAGGTCAATCGACTTTGGTGATGAGCGTTCGTCCGTCCGCCTGGGCCATTGGAACCGGAGTCCTGGGTTTTGTCCTTATTACTAGCGAGATCTATGGCTGAACCACAGCTATGTGCTACCTACCAGAGACGATGCTCTCCTGAGGCCATTCATTGACGGGCCGGACACGGACAGGTCGACGAGAGGAGGTCCGAACCTATGGACGGCCCCGCCGCCCATGACACTGCAGCTTGGTAATCATGGAATGTCCATGTCCTCAAGCTGCACGCCCGGGCCCGTCGCGGTCATCAATCGGCGGTCTAGGGCAGAGACTCGCAGTGAAGGGAATGGACGTCCAGTCACGGTCTTCGTCACCAAGTTTCGCCGGTGTATGTCTGTCGCCTTGCCACGGGGTGCGAGAAGCGCGAGGCTCCCAATGACAACATGTCTTTCGTATATGCTGAAGATAGATGACCCTTCCAAGGTTTCCCTGCCCGCTTCGGCCGCCTTCCCGGACCTCGATGTCACAGTAGGTACGCAGTCGCACCGAAGAGCCCCACGCAAGAGACCAGACCGTCCAAGGATGGGTCCCTGAGCATCACTGGAGATGCGCTAGGCCGGAAAGGCAAAAGCTCAGGGTGAGTCAGGGGGAGGGCATCTAATAAAGAATCCGTGCTGCCCAGGCAGACTAGGCAGGGCAGGTATGGATGACGTTTACTCTCGTTGGTCGACTCTTTGGTGACCATCAGCTTCGAGATAAACCCTCCCAAGGTTGCTTTGAGGCTCGTGCAAAGCAGAGACATCAATCAGTTACAGATCCAACCTCACATGTGCAGGTTCAAAGGCTTGGTCCCCGGGGCAAAAGAAGACTCCGGCTTTCGAGAGATCACTGGCATGGGATTCCCCTCCGGCACAGGAGACGGTGCTGACAGTGCAGGACTGGGCTCGGGTCGTTTCGGTTGATGCCAGCAAGCTACTTGGGTATTGTCAACTCTTGTCCATGTCATAAGCAGCGGACCCGCTCCAGACATGCCTAGTATTGTTATTCTCAATAGCCGCAAGGGAGCTATCGTCGTGCCAATTCTGGATAGCACTTCAATTTGCTGGGAAAATAACCATGGGCCGTGTTGGGTTACATCCCGGGCGCCATGCACGCACATTTGGTCAGCACCGGTTGACGTACTAAATAACATCTAATAAGGACTTGTAATAAGGCCGCCTTGCGGAAGAGGGGTACCTGGGTAGATGGTAGCATCGCTCACTCCTACACAGCAGCCTAAAAGTTTAGTACCTAGTATGTGCAGAAGATAGGAAGCCCGAAGGGCAACTTTGAACCCCCGTCAGTCCCTTACACTGCAATGTGGAAATTTTGTTATTTGGGGAGGCCCTCAAAGAAGGCAAGAATTTCGAGACCCTGAGCTTCTTCCAATGCTCCTTCAACCGACCTTCGACACCCCCCTCTCCCTCCCCTCCCCTTCGGTTACTCTGCCAGTAATCAAGTAGAATGCATCGACGTCTTGCAAGGCTGCTTTTTGGCAGCGCCGTGTGGCTCGACTTGGCACTGGGACAAGATTACACTCCTCAAGAAGTCATCATCAACTCCGGACGTCCTACGTTCCATGATCCCTCGACCTCGATCCCCGGGAAGATTGCCCTGGAGGAACACGTCGGCAACTCCCTCTTCTCGGGCGCCTACACCACACCCCCCGTAAACTTCACCAACGAGATCTCCTTCGACATCCCTGTATACCAACAAGATGTCTTCTCGCGCATCACCGATATCGACTCCCGCGTCGCCTCCATGGACGTACGTCTCCTTGTTTCTTGCCACCGCGGGGAGCTTTATTTTCCCTCTTCCACGCGGCGCAAGAGACTGGGCATACCTATTCCACGCTCCGGAAACCATGGGCTGACCAATATCTAGGCCGCCAACATA
This sequence comes from Dendrostoma leiphaemia, assembly GCA_026120015.1. Lineage (NCBI taxonomy): Eukaryota > Fungi > Ascomycota > Sordariomycetes > Diaporthales > Erythrogloeaceae > Dendrostoma > Dendrostoma leiphaemia. The sequence continues at coordinate 71,523 of JALRMF010000202.1, forward strand.
ACCAGGACGGTCCTCCTCTTCGGGGCCCCGGGCATCCAGGGCGTCTTCAACACCTCGTTTGCGACCTACGCGGCGGGGTACGTCAACGACGAGGTGTCGCGCCTGTACAAGCACGGCAACTACAGCGGGCGGTTCGACTTTTGGTGCAGCAACGCGCTGCAGGACCCGGCGGGCGCGGCCGCGGAGCTGGAGCGCTGCGTGACGGAGCTGGGCGGCGTGGGGAGCTTCGTCGGCGGGTACACCAACAACGGCAGCGCCGACGACATTGTATACCTAGACGACCCTGTAAACCGCGTCTTCCTGGCCAAGGTGGTCGAGCTGGACGTGCCCATCTACCTGCACCCGCGGTCGCCCCCGCCGGGCCAGCAGCGCGTGTACGAGGGCTTCGAATTCCTGGGGGGCTCTCCGTGGGGCTTCAGCTCCGAGACGGCGGCGCACGCGCTGCGCCTCATGGTCAGCGGGGTGTTGGATGAGTTCCCGACGCTCAAGATCATACTTGGGCACTGCGGGGAGGGGATTCCCTTCTTCCTGCCCCGTACGAACCAGCGGGTGCGGCACTTTACGCATTACTGGCCTGGGAAACAGACTCTGCAGTACTACTGGGAGAACAATTTCTACGTGACGACGTCGGGAGTGCAGGACGAGGGAACTCTGATGGACACGCTGAAATGGACAGGCGAGGACAGAGTCATGTTCAGCGTGGACTATCCGTTCGAGGACAACACGGAGATTGCGTCGTGGTTTGATCGGCTCGAGATGAACACGCACACAAAGACGAAGTTGGCGTATGAAAATGCCAGGAGGATTCTGAAGCTGGGTGATTAGAGTGTCATTGCAATACCGAGGGCAGTAATTTCATTCTGGCATTTCCAGTACTCTGTGGAACCTACATAGCTCCTTTAGCCAGCATTAATTTCATCTATCTGATCCCCAGGGCCATCTAGAGGGACTCCGTACATGTGACAGTGTCTGAGGCATGTCATATGCAGCTGGCGTACTAAAACACTATAATTCTGTTGTAAGAGGGATACGGGTGTAGTCTGATAGCTTTCCTAACAGAGTCCGCAGCGGTATCATACTGTCAACGCCTACTACTATGACCATGTCTGACGTCGTCGCCCTCGCCGTATCCGTCGAGGAATTCTGGCGGGCTGCTTCCCATTCCTAGGACAGCCTATCGGCGAGGTCAAGACCAGGTTGCCCTGTACCATGTTGGGCGCCATCGCTTGCCTAGGTACTGTACCTGTAGTCACCTGGCAGCAACCACGATTAAGTATATGACCGTTTGAGCAACCCTTAGGTTCGATATAGTGCATATACAATAATACGGCCGTGTTTGCGTATAATGTATAGCTAGGTGGTCGACTGGTATTCCAGAGTCTTCCTGGTTGTGGTGTTGTGTCAATTATTCGGCCATCATCTCGCCTCCGCTTGGACTTCAGAATACTAGTACAGGGATCTGAGAGACTATCTACATGTATACTGTACCTGGGTTACCCAGGTAGCCTTTGGTTCTATTGTTGAGCAGCGTCACAGACGGGCCCGAGGCTCACTGCTGCCACCACATTCTGCAGCTGCAGGCTCGGGGAATGCTACAAGCAGATGGGCGTCAGCGTCAGCGCTGACCAGCCACTTTTTCCACAGTTCCGAGGTTGCGCACGGTCCCAATGCCGGTGCTGTCTTAGGATTTAGCGAGAGCAAGAGTTGCGGCACTGCTGGCACGTTACATGCAAATCGTACAGCTGAAGGATTCTGCTAGTGCATGAGCCAGCCGTTGGCTGGAAAACACACGAGGAAATGGAAGAAGAATAGGCTTGCCACTAAAAGGCAACATACGATGCAGTCCTGCACTAGTACGGGTTTTCAATACGAGAAAACCAGGAGGATCCATCTCGGAATTTTGAAAAAAGGGTTCCAATATTATTATAAAGCGTTGAGTCTCCAACGCCAGCTTCTCAAGTCTGCAGAAACAGTGCCCACCGTCTTGTGCTGCTCTCTACACACGAACAGAAGACAAGTTATTGCACGCGTCAACATGGCCTTCTCGAAATTGTTCACTTTATTGGTCTCTGCTTCCACTCTCGTGACCGCCTCCATCTTCGGTCAGAGGCATCCAGGCCTGCCGCTCAAGAGGTCCGAAGGGACGGTCGCCGGAGCGGAGGACGGCACATCCTACCTCTGGAACTCTACGGCAACGTCTGAGCAATGCCCTACTCTACTTCCGGATGATCTCCAAACGAGCCTGGTCGAGTTCGACGGTCTCTTCCCGCCCGAGTAAGTACTTACTGTACGGCCTATTTCCGTTCTGAAGCTACAACTGACGGGTCACGTATAGGTATGATGCCGGCCCGTACGATTCAGGTCAGACCGTTTGGTCCATTGGTGCTCTGTACCTTAGTTATCCCGAGGGAACTTATGCTTTCGACCTTGAATACACGACCGTAACCCCGAATACAACCGCCACTTGGGTCAACAGCGGCGCTGACATTGCCAATGTCTGGACCGCGGTAAGGGAGGACATAGTCTATTTGTGGACGCAGGGCACGACTTTCCAATGGATATGGTACGACGTGAACAAGACGGTTGACGGCGTCAGCAATCACGCTGGGCAGTTCCGGATCCAGATTCAAACCCCATCGTTCGTCAAGGGCTGCGATACTTCCTGTGGGGGAGATTGCGACCCCAACATTTGTGCCTGCTAGGAGCTATAGCTAGGATACCACCTCAATCAGATCCAGACAAAACAGGAGAAGACTGTAGGACTTGGGTTGACACCAGATCCGGGTCGCAGAATCGCTTGTTGTGACGAATACTATGAACTGCCATGAATGTTTGAAGTAAAACAAAGCCATATATCCCAGAAATTACAGTCTGTGGCCATAACGCCGTAAATCATAGATTTTCAAAGGGTATCCGTCAGAAATCAATGCTCAAGGATGATTACGTGTCTGCAAACGGGACCCTGGCTGGATGGCGGAGGATACACGACATACCTGGGTAATATTTTCTGAGGGGAGTACACAGTCAAATGTCAATTACAGCCAACAATGTACTCTCATGCAGTTGGATAATGCAAATTAGCATAGGCTAGGTACATGAACAAAATCTCGATGTCATGTTGCAACAATGCCAGTGTACACGGGGTAATTAGAGCCTGGCTGTCCCGACCCTGGACCTCAGGACTCTTGCAGTTCGTTCGTACATTCTTAGGCATCTACCTAGGTACTTTGATTTACTTCTCTCAGTCTTCTTCAGCCTTGCTGTACGATAGCATAGGGTTGAGGTATTGAGTGTAGGAAAGACAAGTAGATATAAATGAGACTGAGGGCCTTGGGAACTCCAATAACAAACACAATGCCATGCTGCCTTTTTTTACAAAATGTATTTGGGAAGACTATACAAAGGCAGAGCATCCAGGTGAAGAACATGACTGATTATACTTGTGGATACCACATCTTCTTCATACTTTGAGAATCGAAGCTGCAGGGCTAAATGTTTCCCCTCTTGTGCCTTGGTATTTGAACAAGCTCAATGACTGCAACATACAATGTGCCTATTCTGAGATGGACATTGGCCATTTGCTGCCTTGCTGAGTCTTGAGAAACCACAAGTCTTTCATAGGGATAAGTATTTCATCTGAGGAGGTGACTGTTTCTCTCAGGCCAGCAGACCACACCCCTCAGTTGATATGCCTTCTGAGAATGAAACACAGCAAGAGAGGGGGGGTGGAACAGTATGCAGCAGGTGGTGGTGGTACGCCTGTTGTGTTTCCTTATCTAGCTCATGCTTCCCCATCTAATTGTCAGGGCAGACGTCCTGCATGGGAGAAGGCTGCAGCCCTCCGTTTTCGGCAGCCAGTGACAGCCCTATACTTAGCCCGCGGGCAGGGCATCTTGTAGCTATCTCCAACTCGCATCGCACCAGACGAGATGCGGCGGTCAGGAAGGAATACGTACTCTCGTTCCGCGGGGATCCAGCTCTCCACGTACACGGGCCTCGTACCTTTGTATCTCTCTTCCCGCCCTTATCGCAGCGGGGTTGTGTATATCTAGCCCAGGTGCCCCGACCAAGCATGACTATCAATCTATCTCCGTATCGGACGTATATCGTCGACTAGGTCCGCGTGATGCACCAGTCACTAATCGCCATGGCTCTATCTCGGAGACAGTTCGGGCTACGTGGTGATGCAGCTCATGTGAAGCCCGTTTCTCGGCCTTGCCTCCGTGTTCCCCTATATGAAAAAGCCAGCCAGCAGCAACACCTCTTCCCTCTCTCGAGCCCACCTTCACCCACAGTCATACCCAGGGTCGGAGACGGTTCAAGATAAGTCTTTTCAGAGCCCACATCTCACGTCCCTCGACGCTGGCGCACCCCGTGCCGTTATGACAGTCAACGATCTCCTCGTCGTAGGGACCAGACCTCTACACCTCGCGGCCGGCGCTCTACTGCTGGTCTTGTTCGGCTTGGTACTTGGACTCGCGACGCAGAGGAAACCAGCCCCGTCTCCCAACAAGGCCTCACCCGCTGTCGAGAAGCTGCCATGGGCCCTGCAGTTTCCGCCCTCGCGACGCCACTGCCTGGCAGACTTGAAAGCCAAGGGCCCCGCGGCTCCGTACGTGGTTCCGAGCCCTGACGTCCTCAGGAAACGGGCGGTTCCATCCACACGCACAGCAGACTGGGATCTTGACCATCTTTACACGCCCACCGGATTCTCGACGCAGGATGTTCGAGCCCTGGGAAGATTCCCAGACTACTCTGTCTTGACCGGCGTGCGGTACCCACGGCCATGTGGGCTTCATTTCGACATCAACAAGGCAATCTTCAGGCCTTTCCGTCCGTTCAGATGGAGTTACCATCAGACGATGGGTAGGTCTCACCAGAAACCCTCAAAATGTTGCCGTTGCTGACACTGCTCTCAGCCCACTACAAGTTTGACCCTGACTGGTGGGTAGAGCTTGAGCAGAACTACTTCACCACCATGGCAGCCAGGCAGGAGATACTGAAGAAGCACGGCGAAATGGTCTTCTTTACGGATCCAGGCTCAGAGCTGGCGTGTAGGGAGCTCATGGAGATGCTTGTCCTCTTCGTCTGCAAACGATACCCGCAGCACTTCGCCTTGGAGAAGGACAACACGGTTCTCCGGAACCGCCTGCTCAATCTCGAGACGGATCTCATCCATACACCACCGCTCAAGGTCGTCTTCACCAACATCCCCGAAGACTATGCGATGGTCTTGCGCAACGAGAATGACGGGTTCTACTACCTCCGTGCGGCCATGGTCTGCTCGTCGGTTGGCTGGGACATCGGCATGAACCGTGGCAAGCCCCTCCGGGGCATCCACGAGCACGTGCCCGACTATGCCGAGAAGATGGCCTTCAGCATGGACCGCTTCTTTGCCAAGATGCCCGTGGACCAGCCCATCCAGCGCTGCAGCTGGAGTCTGGAGGATCACGCGCCGCTGTTCAGCAGCCCGCGCATGGTGGAGAAGTGGGAGCGCAGTGCTTTTGCCGAGAACAAGGAGGACCTTCACATCTCGCACATCAAGCTCCGCTGCGACTATCAGACCTTGCGGAGGCTGCCACTGTCCGCGGCGGTAGTCTTCAACTTCAAGGCAGTCTTCACGCCGATTACGGAGATCAGAGACGAGCCCTTCATGCCAGCTCTGCTGCTGAAGGTACTGGAGGAGGGCAAGGAGAACCTCATCACATACAAGACGGTGGATCATGTGAAGGATGTTACTATCCGGGCCTGCCGGGAATGGGCTCAGGAGCAGGTGGAAAAGGGCCTGGTGCCCAAGGACTGGGAAGTCGGGACTGTGGACGAGAGTCCGTTCTTCCCGGGATGGGAGAAGAAATGGCATGAACAGCAAGGTTTCTAGTGTTGAATCTGTGCGGCGCAGCATCTGTGGTGTCCTGGGTAGGAGGGAGATGGGGGGGGGGGGACATGGACGCCTGGGAATCGGCGCCTCGACCTGTCTTTGGCTGGTGCACATCTATCATGCATAGCAGAGTTTGTCCGTTGAGATTGATAATAGGACCAAAGAATGTGTGTTCAGGATCTGACAGCGTGCAAAGCTACAACTTCCCTTGGGTCAGACTCGTGTGAAGGCATCGTGATGAAGCGTCTTGTTGCCGCCAACAACGGCCACGGACCCAGCACGAAACAACTTCGAACCGCGGCTGAACGGCCCTCATTTCCCAATGGCGTGTTTTTGGTGCCTGCATCCAATAGCCTGGACCACTGTAAGGTGCCAAGAGATCCTTCGGCGCTGGCGCCCACCCGCTTGTTCAAAGTTCAAGCTGCTTTGGGCGTAGAGTTATTTGATCCTGCAGCTGACGTGCAGCCACAGTCTGACTGGAGCACTCGAGGAACCTCGAGCAATGCAACGTGCCAGCCGTATACGCAGGTATCGTGGGAGTGGGACCTTGCCCCTGATATTGCACGCTCAATAGTTTGCCTAGGTAGGTAGTTGGAACTGTGGTAGCCTAGAATATAATTACCTAGGTACTATTCGAGTCACTCTGGTCCTCTCCTTTTTGTTTGCCCGGGCGCCGTCGACTCTTCCACTTCTCCTTCCAAGCATCTGACTAGGTATTATCATATCAAGGGCAGTCAAGTCTCCAACGTCAGCCTCCCGTGATTGTTTGGTTTTTTTTCTTCTTCAACTCTGTGTCTCAACCCAAGTCACTCGTTTAATTTACTTGCAAGGTTTCGTTTTTCCACTCACAGAATGGCTCGCCTCGCTTCCACTTTTGCTGCGGCCTCCTTCCTCCTCTCCGTGGCCGTACGCTCTCAGGAACTCGAGGTCGCCGATACCGTCCAGGCAGGGCAGTCCACGCCCGTCACGGTCAACCTTGATACGGATGATGAGTACTCCACCGGAGAGAGTTACGGCGGATACAGGATCTACCTGGCCACCACGCCTCCGGGCTGGGGCACGGGTCCGACCTGCTATCTCGTCAACTACACCGCCATCGACGTCACCCAAGTCCAAGTCACTGTCCCCGCCTCTGTTGTTCCCGACGGCACGACGGTCTCGTTGTCCATCGCACAGGTCGATGACGGGGTGTCATACGGCGACGCGTTCTCATACAGCGACGACTTCACCTTGCAGGGCGGCACCGGCGCGTGGTCCGCCCTGGAGCTCAACGGCTACAGCGTCTCTTACCCAGACGAGACGCCCTGCACCGCCCTGCAGTGCAGTCGGGACTGCGCCAACAAGTACTACTCGGACGGAATGCTCCCTGACGACGTGGGCGAGTCTGATTCTACCTACGAGGACTGGTACAACTGCACCGCGGCCTGCCCCGGTGTGGACTTGCCCTCGTGGGACGACGCGTGGAGCGACGGCGGCGGCGATGGCGACGACGAGTCCTCGACAGCTACCGCACAGACGAGCCAACGTGCCACTGCCACTGGCCATGTCACCAAGACGGCCTCTACGGCGCCGTCGGCCTCGGCTACTGGGACCGCCAACACGAGTGCTTCGAGCGCAGCATCTGCGACGGCGTCCAAGACTTCGGCTTCTGCGAGCGCAGCTTCGTCGGTGACGACGAGCTCGGCCAGCCGCATTCCTCTCACAACCACCGCGATCCTGATCGGGCTCCTGGGGGTCATGTTGGCACTATAGACGGCGTGACCCCAGCTATGTCCCGTCGTGGACTGAACAGAATTTCAGGTGCAGCGTCCGGCGTTCAAAACGGTTCCTGGGTCGGCGAGAGCTTTGGATAAGGCGATAACACGGGTGTTCGGATGGGTGTTGGGAACTTGGGATCTCTCGACTGACACATTTGATCTGGGATGTCCGAAATACTCTCAATGGCTCGCTGTATAATTCTAATAACGGGTGGCCGCGGATGAAGGTCTCGATGATTCCCTTGGGACACGATTGGTTACGAAGGCATGCTCAAGAAAGCGCATCTCATGTGACATATCAGAGGTCCAAAGAAGAAGAAGACGGGTCTGGAAATAATCAGGTAGGTAGGTAGGTAGGTAGGTACTGAATGGACACTTGCAAAGAGTCTCCTTGCGAATTGCTTGTTCTTCTGCCACTCTGCCTCTGTGCCTCGCGATCGTCCGTCCGCCCGCGCGTCTTCTTTTCCCCATCTAGATCGCTCCGGCCGAGGAAAGCCACTTCCGCAGAGTGCCCTTGATGTCCTCCTCCTCGGGCAGCCCTAGTAACTTATTGGCCTTCTCTCCCTCCTTTAGAGGATGGCCCTCGCCATCCCGATACAGGTACACCCTCAATAGCTGACCGAAAGCGCTGTAGTCGCCCTTGGCCAACTTCTCCTCGCCAATCTTTTGCAGGTCGGCACTGCTCTGACGATCAACAGTCCACTTGCTCCCAGTCTCCTCCTCCACTATCTGCAGGATCTGGTTGAGCGTTGGCTGGAAAGAGGCGATGGTCAAATACTTGTTGGCGGTCTCCTGTGGGTGCTTTAGGACGGAAGCGACGGCCCTTCCGATGAAAGCCTTGTTGGTGGTCTGGAATGGCTCGTTGCCAGAATCGACGATGGTGGCCTTCTTCTGCTTGGCATCGAAGCCGAAGATGCCCAGTTCCAGATTCTGCATATCATGTGAGGACTCGGAATAGGTATCCCTGGTGCTGCGCGCAGGAGGAGGCGGTCATCACATACCAAGTCGAAGAAGAGACCGTTGGAGATGCCGGTCCAAGTGAACTCCGGGTTCTGTTGTGCCTTCTTCTGGAGATCATCCACCAAGGCCGTCTTGCCACCTACGATCTGTCCAATCTTCAGACCCTGGAGCTTGCGAGTGTTGACGCCAAACTCGCTCGGGATGAAGCGCTTGATGCCGACTGCGAATGCGGCGTCTGCGAGCTTTTGCTGCGGGGCTTGCAAGGCGGCCGTCGCGATGGCCGAGACGACGGCGTCCTGGCCGGTCAGGGCCCCCTTCAGGGACTCGATGTCATCGTAGTTGACCGTCTTCACGGTCACTCCCTGCGGCACGTTGTCCTTGCCGGACCCCCGACTCAAGATGGACACCTGAAACCCTTCATTGAGCAGCTCTTGGACGATATATTTACCTATGCTGCCGGTACCCTAGCGGGCGGTGAAGTTTTCCCAGGTCAGATACGGATCGACTGCCGGACTTGAAGCAACCCCCCCCCCCCCCCCATTCTGATGGCTGTGCGGGTGGGTAGAAGAGGTGTAGGCTTCAGATACAGTTCAAAAGAATTAGGGACCCACTTACGCCGACAACTGCGACTTTCTGAACGGGAGACATTCTTCCAGTCTTTCGAAATGTTTCTTATTTCTTAACAACAAGTACGGCAGATGTAACTTCTTCTCGTGAGCGCGTCGAGAGACGGGACGGGGAAGGGAACGCAGAAGAAGGATCCCGAAGAGCACCACCTGTCTGCAGCACCATATTAGTTAGTATACAGCAACCGTCCCAAACCTCTCGGTTCACGGGACACAGTCAAAGTACCGACAACGGCGGGCTGCTTCGTGGTGCCGCTGCGAGTCGCGCGGGGAGATGCATCCCTTCGGCATTACAAATGTCCTCCAAGACCAGCCTGGAAAGCTAGGGCGGAACACACACATAGACTAAGAGAGAGTGTCTTCCCGTGGGCGTCACGCCACGCCCTGTACTCCGATCCGGGCGCGGCGGGTCTGGACTCTGCCCAGAGAGTGGTGATTGGTGAAGGGGGCTGGCTCCTCATGATTCGGATCAATGTGTGATATCAAACCATACTTGGGTCATATGATTGGAGACAACAATCCTTGTCCTGTCTTTCCTGCCTGCATGCTAGTGCGAGTAGGTAGTCCTTTCAAGAGTACAAGTCGAAAGCTGTCCAGGTGTCCCTTGAGCAACCTGCGTGCGATGAATGTGACATGAATGTGGGCGGATGAGCTCCTGACAGAACATACAGTACTTGCTATGGGCATGGATGTGGGGTGGCCCGGCAAAACTAATGCCCGGCGTTCCCCAGGGCTTGACTGCTGCCAGAATGTGCGCCGGGACCATGATGATGGGTTTGGAAGCTCGGAGAGCAGGACCTGGTCGGTTGAGTCATTCATCAGGGGCGAACGAGTAAGCGAACCCTTGGAAGTTGCTTGCCCAGCCCAGTGCTGCCCAGTGCTGCCCAGCACCATGCCTGCGCAGTCTTCAGGTGCGCTGGCCCTCCTTGACTCTCACACTCAACCTACCAAGTATGGATGAGTCTGGCAAGGGATTGGCCATTCAGCCCTCAGAACAACCCTTGGGAAGTGACGACACTCGGAATGCTCTATACCCTCCTAGTCACCTGCCCTAGACCCTAGGGTAGGTACTCCTATAGGTACGGTACTCACCACCTGGCATAAGACTTCTGATGAGGCTGCCAGGGTAGGTACCTGTGTAGGTAAACTTACCCAAGGTGCATAAGTACTGTATCTGGATATACCTACTCAAGATGCTGCTAGTAAACCATCGAGGTGCCTTTGGGCCACCGCACATGGACAATACAAGTTCAGCCTGCCAGTGAGACCTCGCATGATTCTAGGAGGACGGAGAGGCAAGACGCGATCCGTCTTCGTGCACGACAATATAGAGCTGTGGGTACTGGCACCTACACATGTACGCGTCGTCGTTTCGAGGGCCGGTGGAACGACGGCGGCGACGACGACTTGGGAAACGGCAGATAGGTACCTGCCCGTCCAATTGTCTGGTCAGCTAAAAGATTCATGCTTCGAGCCTGGGCTTTCTTTCCACTCTTGTCACAATGCTTCGACGTCGTTCCTGGTTCTCATACGGCCGCGGCAACAGGTCCAATCCAGTACACCTGCCATACCCGATCCTTCCAAGGTTCCAAGGTTCCAAGGTTTGGTGCCATTCAGCCAGCCAACATTGAACCATCAGACTCCCTACAAACAAGAGCCTTTGGACCGCGCGACTCAGCTCAGCACCCGTTGTTGGAGCAACAAGCAGGGTGGGTGTTGGGATGCTGTGCTGGTCTCCGTGAACTCTTCACAGAGCGCCTGCCTCACGTTGACGCTCCACGATGGCGCGTGGAGAAGGCTCTCTCCTCCCGAGGTCTCCCTCCCTCCCTGGGCCAGGCTCGAGATTGCTACCAAAAGGCAGTAGCGATTGCCAACGGCAGACGCATCACCGGGGGACGAAAAGCCATCCTTCAGACAACACGGGTTCCTGTTTTCCAAACAAAACACATCTCCAGCGGACGTCTATCTCCAGACTTCGGATCTGCTCCTCCGCCACCTTCCGAGCCAGCACTCTTTCTACCCTTGACCACCCCACACTTGCGCTTCCACCACAGACGACCAGCTCAGCGGTCGTCATCATCACCATGAGACCCTGTGTCCTCCCTGCTCTCCTCCCTCTCGTCATCCGAGCCAGCCTGACAGCGGGCGAACACATCCAGCTGGACCTATGCGATCTTCTGCGCGACGGCGTGGACGTCGATGATGGCCCGGACGTGGACCTTCTCGCCCCGGGCGGTCCCAGAATACCCGGCCAGAACGATCTGTACCTGTGTTCAGCGGAGCAGTCCGGCGACCTCCTCCAGATGGACCAGGTAGACCTCACGCCCAATCCTCCCATGCGGTGAGTGAGGCATCTCACATGTGCACCTCAAGCCCCAGGCTTCTTGGGTAACTGCCAGGCGCGTCCGAGAGTGCTGACCGCGCATCTCCTCTCTGTCACACCACAGCGGCCAGCAGCTCCTCGTCACCGCGGCCGGCGAGGTCTCCAAGACGATCGACAAGGGCTCTACCGTCCACGTGCAGGTGAAACTCGCGGGGACGAGGGTCTTCAACAGGAAGTACGACCTGTGCGCCGCGATCGAGCACTTTGGCCAGCAGTGCCCGTTCGACCCGGGCTACATGACCCTCTCGAAGAAGATGAACATTGGCACCAGGATGCCTCGGGTGAGCAAAACTCCATCCAAATGACCCGGAGAAAGACTGACTGGCTGGCTGCTGTCAGGGCAAATACTTTGCGCGCGTCAGGATTGCCACGAAGCAGAATGAGGAGATCACATGCTTCAAGGGATGGTTCAAGTTCTAAGGGCGCATCATGGTAGGAGGTCGTTCCCAGGCTGCAGAGGCGCGAGAGTGGAGTTTCCATGGCACCGAGAGAGAAGATCATGGACGGAGTACTGCATCGGACACTCAGTATCGCTCGCCAAGGGGTGATCATCCGTACTCAGCATTGCCAAGCTACCTAGAACTCAAAAATGCCTCGAGGAACTGCATCGATGCCATCGTTGTTGTCTGGGATTCGCCATGAGTTTTGACTGCCGTCCCTTGGGCTCAACTTTTGCAAAATCTGCCGAGGCCCCCGTGTTGCGTGAGCTCCATCGGATTGTCATCCTCGGATCACTTCTTGCCACCGCCGCTGCTGCCTTGGCCGCCACTGCCGTCCCCGAAAGAGGACGATCCAGTACTCGGAGCCGTGTACCTGGAGCCTCCATCCCCGTTGTTGTAGTACGTCTAACGTCGACCGTTGCTCAGCAGGCGGCCCTTCAGACAAACAGGGGGAGCAGAAGACTTACAGAGCCGTTCGGGTTGGAGTAGTAGTAAGAGCCGTCTCTGAGAAGCACGATAGCGTCAGTTCCGGCCTGCACGAGCGAGAGCCATACGCTTGCAGAGGGCGATGGGACGTACTGGTTGGAATAGTGGTATGCATTGGACCCATTGCCGTAATCGCGCGAGCAATAGTGGTTGCCCTGAAGGATCGCGTCAGTCTACCACAGTGGGGGCCCACATAACAGACGGTACGTAGTCGTGGGCACGAGCAAAGGTAAGGTGCAGGAGGTGGATATACATCTACCTACCTGGCTGTTGATGCCGGAGCTCTTGTACTCGTATCCACGGCCAGACATGTTGTACCAGAATGCGGTTTTGTCTTTCTTTTTCTTCTTCGAGCAGTAGACTAGACTCACGAGAACTCAAGGTTGGAAGATTGCTTGGGAATACTTTGAATGTTTCTTCTTGCGTCACTCGGAGGGAGACGGGCTGCCTTTATGAGGGCGGACCGGAGCAAGCTGCCAGGGCATAACCTACTGGCATACTGGCAATCACACATGTGAGAGGCCCGCCACTAAGCAGTTCACATGCTTGACATGCAGGGCAGTGTTCGCGATCGCCTGCAAGCAGGGATAATTCCCTGCCGACCAAACGACCGCAACTAGGCCAAAGAGAGACAATTACCTCGTCGCATCATCCAAATGGGCCCCGTCTGCTGCCAAGGTATGCCCCCAAGTTGACTGACTTTTGCAGGCGGGGCAGCCAAGCGACGCGTGTTTCTGTCCGGGCATTCCTTTTGCGATAAGCTTTGCCAGAGTTGACACAGGTCGCATGCGCATATCTCGGATAGAGAGAACATCAGGGTGGATCAAAGTTATCATTCCCGTGCTAAATCAAAGCGAGCCAACAACGATTGCGTCTCCCACTGGATGCTGGGTCGCACAGACGTCTTGAAGAGCCTGTGCCAAGGAAGAAGCAACGGTGGCAGCCTCGATGGGAGTGCTTGGTTGGTATCTGGTCTATTTCTCTCTATGCTTTCCAAATCGTCTTCTATGCGATGCTGCCATAGCTGGCGTGTAAATTTACAGTCGGTGCCGCTTTGGGTCAGAGGCCTCGATTCAGGCCTTCTTCTCGCCCCAGTTCTGCTCGGCAGTCGTTGGCGCCTCGACATCCTCGTGCTCTGACAAGAACTTCTCGGCCTCGAGTGCTGCCATGCAGCCCGAGCCCGCACTCGTGATGGCCTGCCTGTACCTCTTGTCCTGCACGTCGCCAGCGGCGTACACACCCTCGATGTTGGTCAGAGGGCCTCCGGACTTGGTGACGATGTAGCCGTCCTCGTCGGTGTCGACCTGGCCCTTGACGAGGGTGGAGGCAGGGTCGTGGCCGATGGCGTAGAACAGGCCGTTGGCCTCGAGGGTCTCCTCCCCGCCGGTCTTGACGTTCTTGACGACCAGATGGCTCATGAGGCCCTTTTCGTCGCCCTTGATCTCGCTGCCCACGGTGTTCCACTTGATGGTGACGTCCTTGTGGTTCTTGAGCCGGTTGGCCATGATGTTGCTCGCGCGGAGCTGGTCCCTGCGGACGAGGACGGTGACGTGGCTCGCGTACTTGGTCAGGAACACGGCCTCCTCGGCGGCAGAATCACCACCGCCGATGACGACCAGAGGCTTCTTGCGGAAGATGGGGGCGGCGCCGTCACAGACGGCGCATGCCGAGACGCCGTTGTTCCAGTACTTGTCCTCGCCGGGCAGGTTCATACGGCGGGCGGTGGCGCCGGTGGCGATGATGATGGTGTCGGCGGTGTGGGTGGTATCGGGATCCCACTCGGTCGAGTACTTGAAGGGGCGCTTGGACAGGTCGACGTTGGCGATGGTCTCGCTGATGATCTTGGTGCCGAAGCGCTCGGACTGCTTGCGCATGTTGTCCATGAGCTCGCCACCCATTATACCGTCGGGGAAGCCGGGGAAGTTCTCGACGTCGGTGGTGGTGGTCAGCTGCCCTCCGGCGGCGGTGCCGTTGGCCATGAAGCCTTCGTACAGGGTGGGCTCGAGGTTCGCGCGGGCCAGGTAGATGGCGGCGGTATGGGCAGCAGGCCCGGAGCCGATGACTGAAACAAACACGGCGTCAGTCAGCCCATGGGTCTTTTGGTGATGATGAGGAGGTCGCGCAGCAACAGCAGGAGGGAGCACGGAACATACCAAGGACCTTGGTGTGGCTGGCCATCTTTGCAGAGCCGAGGTTGAGATTGTGCAGGTCGGAGGAGAAGCGCGTGTGGGTCTTGAAGCCTGCAGTAGCGAGAGCAGCTACGGATAGGCTGGAGGCGCTGGAGCGTAGAGGGCGCGTGAAGAAGTTCCTGAAAGAAGACAGCTTGGCGATTGGGGGGCGCGGGCCGGTGTCTGAGGACGACAAATAAGGACGACGAGGAGGGCGAGCAGAAGGAGGAGGAGTGGAAGTGTCTGGAGTCTGCAGTCGAGACCGAGAGCGGCTCTCGAGTACTCGCAGAGTCGAGAGGCGAAACGGGTATTTATGGTGGGGTGTGGGTCCTGTTGAGTAAGTCGGATCGGATAGGTGAGAGATACTGTATTTGAGATTTCGAGATGTCGACGGACTCGGCCGGTCAGGTCAGAGTTGTCGCTGTGATTTCAAAGGCAAGGTCGGTGGCAGTGCGCGTGTGGACGGATGATTAATTTAGTGAGAGACGCGATCCGTTTCTGTCATCCAAACTACCACTTCAGCGCGTCCTCGAGGTTGCTCAGCCGGCTCTTCTCCAACTTGGGGGGGGGGGGATATTTTCTCAGCAGTTTCGTCAGTGAGGGGACTCTTGCAGCCGATGAACGGAGATCCATGTACTTCCAGAACCCCGCCATTATTCAGCATAACTTAGAACTCCAACGAACGCCCCACTTGTACCTGGGCGCTATCGATAAACGGCTGGACAGGGGCCACAGGTACAACGGTACGAGGTACAGGCCCGTCAGAGGGGGCAGGAAGCTTTGCATTCAGCCAAAACCATTTGATCGTCGTACAGCTTTCCACACTCAACATCAACTCTCCAACGAACAACCCTCGCCTTTGCCGCCGTACAATTCCTTCCTGCTTCCTCCCAACACCCCATCGACTCCGCCAGAAAAACTGTCAATGAGCTTGACCTGCAGGGTGACAGTCACACGCCAGCCAACAAATCGCGAACAAGATCCAAGAGCCATCATGGCGCCGTCCGCCGCCGCGACGGCCGCGTCTCAGCTGTCGGAGCAGCTGCTGGCCAAGACGATCCCGCCACAGCTGCCCTCCTTCTCCTTCACCCCTTTCCTCCAGAAGACCTACCTCCACAGCCTCCCCGCCGACCGTCCAATATGCAGGGCATACAGCAACGGCCACTGCCCCCTCGGCACCCGCTGCCCCGAGCGACATGTCTCAGTCAACACCGGCGGCAAACAAGAAGGCGGCGGGGGCGGCGGCCATCCCTTCAACTCCCTGGTCTGCAAGCACTGGCTGCGAGGTCTGTGCAAGAAGGGCGAGTCCTGCGAGTTCCTGCACGAGTTCAACCTGCGTAAGATGCCGGAGTGCAACTTCTTCCTGAGGAACGGCTTCTGCAGCAACGGCGACGAGTGCCTGTACCTCCACATCGACCCCCAGAGCAAGCTACCGCCCTGTCCACACTACGACCAGGGCTTCTGCCCCCTAGGCCCCCGCTGCGCCAAGAAACACGTCCGCAAGAAGTTTTGTCCCTACTTCCTGGCCGGCTTCTGCCCGGACGGCAGGGACTGCAAGCAGGGTGCACATCCCAAGTGGCAGAAGGACCTGGAGAAGCCCACCGTCAGGGTCGACAAGAAGAAGGAGGACGAGGACGGGGTCATGGGCAGGCGGGACCACTTCGACGACGACGACGAGGGCTCGTTCCGGGACCGGGGAGACAGAGATCGTGGCGATAGAGATACGAACAGGGATAGAGACCGTGGTCACGACCGGGAGCGCGGTGGCCACCAGGGCAGATTTGGAGGACGTGGCGGACGTGGTGGGCGCTGGAGAGGGCCCCGAGGGCACCGTGGCAGGCATTAGAAGTCGGCCACATTGGGCATTTCAATGATGACGATACAGTCATTCGTCTCCCTGCTTGGGCCGTGTCGCCCCAAGCACTCCACGCCACGAGGACGTTGCAGCCACTCGCCTGAATCATGGAACTTGGGGAGTGCGGACTGCGCTATTCTGGTAGCCGAGCCCATGTGCGCAAAGACGCGAGTCTCACAATGGACAATGAGGACAATGAGACAGCAGTGCTGCTGCATTTGGATATCTAAAGCCAGACTTCGGGAACAAGCCTCAAGGGGCCCGGGACAAATCTTCTTGTAGGTTGCACTGTCTTGTTCCTCGGCATGGCAGCCTTTCTCGAACTGTTCCGTCGCATACGTTTGGGTACTTGGCCAGCTTCCCTAGTATGTCTTGATGAAGCTCGCCTTGCAGCCTTAGCGCCGCCTCATCAACGCTGCAGGGTGGCCACGAAACAGCGATGCTACTGACTTATGATGGACTCCTCCAAGAAGCAGGTCAATCGAAGCCGCGTCGCCGTCAAATAATGGCAAGGATCAAGCGGCTAGTAGGGTCTGTCTGGCTGGGGCTAGCCACGCGCGGTGAGATGGGTGACGGCGGGTGTGGGGATTTAGACCCAACTTTGGCTCTGATTTCTGTTTGACGACTTCCCTGCACGCCGACCCATACTGTACTACCCATACCCGCGGTATACCCATACCCCCGGTACACTAAAATAAAATGCCGCTTATATAAACTTAATTAATTAATATCACTATAACTAATCAACTTATAGGTTTTTGCAAATAATAAGTATATTAAAATAATTATAAAAAGCTCTTTATTTATTATAAAATAGTTTACGCTTTAAAACGCAGCTTATATATATATAGTTTTTAATAACTTAACTTTAGCTATAATATTTTCTTTATTTTTAGCCTTAGGCTTACTAAGCAATTTTAGTGTATTTAGCTTATTATTAACTATAATAAGCTTATTTTTTTACAATACTTTAATTTATAATTAAAGGCTTTTTTAAGCTAGCTAATATCTTTTTAAGCTTATTAATAATATAACTTTTACTGCTAATTAAAACACTTTATTAAGCTATAAAATAGCTTTTTGCTTTTTAGTATAATTAGCCTTTTTTTAGCTTTATATAAAGCTAATTTTCTTTTTAAAAACGCATTTTAAGCTTATATTTTATTAAGTTTATTAGTTATATATTTTGCTTTATATTTAGCAAAGTAATTATTTTTAGCACTAGGCTTATTATATAGTGTAATAATTACTGCTGAGTCTTATAGGTTTTTAAAGTGCTAAAGGGTTTATATTAGCAGAGATAGTTAAAAGAGTATACTAATTATATTATAAAAATACTATTATTTTATAACTAGCGAATAATTACTAGCGATAAAGCTATTTAGGGGTAAATACTTAAATTAACAACTAAAGAGCTATAAAAGAAATATTATTTATATAATAATAATTATATCTTTATATCTTATAGCT